>JANHGO010000397.1:0-41369 GCA_024606505.1 Aquila spilogaster
CTCCCCACTTTTCAATGTCTTCTCAAACTGAGCTTGATGCCAAGTTTTCGTGAAAGATACCAACTGTATCTGCACAAAACCACTTCCTGCTGTTCAAGAGAAGAAGCTGTAAATAAGGTTCGGTTTTCTGAACAGATTTGATCCTTCTGGAGAGCGAACTGGGAGAACTGTGTGCACCGGGGAAAGAGAACTGAACAGTCAGGGATCTCATGGTGCAGTCAGTTGATCTTTCTCTGGCTAAAGTTTTTGAAATATTAATAAGTACAAAATGTTCAGACAATGGCTTCGGATGAGATTCTGTCCATTAAAAAGAAAAGTGGGAGGAATGTATGTAGAAAGAGGGAACCTTTTGCGCAAAGCTCTGTACGGAGCTGCCCTTTAAATCTGCTGTGGGTGTAGGTGTTCCACTCCGGGTTCCTGTTTTAATTAGACACCTTCAGAAGAAAACACGACAAGCCGTGTTTTCAGTGCTCTATCAGCTGACACACTTGGACCATCTACATGTCTTGTGGTGTCCCTGCTTTCCTATCAAGACAATACACAGGAGCATTCCACTGAAAAAGAAGTGAATACCTAAAGTAAGCCTGATGCTGTCCACTCCCTCCATTTGCATGTCCCTCCCTCGTGATAAGGCTGAAACGTCCTGGTGTTGACATTGCCTGTGTTTGTTCACACACACGCGCTATTGAGCTCTTACTGAATACCAGAACTCTCTGACTTCTGTAGAAAGACATTTTGAGATTAAAAGGAGAATGTGAAGGAGAATGAAATGTGAAGATGAGAAGCGGGGGTATGTTAGATCTATTTTGGCTCTCATGTCTTTAGCTGTCTGAAATATTGCTTTTCTAGCAGTAGGAACGCAGGTGCTTTGAGGTCTGCTTTGCTGTGTCGTAGTTTGGTATGGCCTTGTAGGTTTTATATAAAGTTCATCCATAATGTAGTGTTTTGTATTCTTTCTTTCCTCGGAGTCCCAATGAACGCGTGCCAAGGAGATGCTGTCTGTGTAGTGCCTCTGCATTTCGTTATCAGATGAGGAAATTGCAAGGGTTGTGAAGCAGAGTCCTTTCTCTGACAAAGTGTACATCAGAATTTAGTTGTAGCATCTCTGCCTGGTCTAGCAGGCCACGTATTCAGATTCAGCACGTTCTGGTGTCAAAGCCTGGATGTGAGAAAAGAAAACCGAAACCCCTAAGCAACTCGTAGGAGGCTGCAGGGGAAGGAGTCTTCCACATTCAGGCAAGTGCAGATCGTGTTTGCTTCTTCCACAGGGCAGCGAGGGCTGCCGGTGCTAGCTTGGGACCTGCCAAAAATCTGGCAGCTTACTGGGGGGGTGGGAAGGAGAGCAGCGGTTTGACGAGGTGAGACTCTTTCCATAGTAGCAAGTCCTGTAACTGCTGACCCTTGGGCTATGCAGGGCAGGCTGGCTCTGGTCATTCTCCAGCTGCCTGCAGCTCACGGGTAGCTCACAGCTATCTTTGTGCAGAAGCTGCTCTGGAAACACAGGCAAGAAGGCTGCTCCGGATCTCTTTATGATTTTTATGAGAAAGTTTAGGAAAACTTGAATTTTTCTCCTTATCAGAAGTTTGGAACGTGTGCGTATGCTGTTTTGGGGATTGGAGTCTTGATAGCTTGAATGATGTCTGATGGTTATTTTGGTGATAATTGAAGGTTTTAATCCTAGGTCCAAGTACAGGAAGCTAGAGACAAGATGACTTTAAAAGGAATAAAGCTTCAGCCTCTGAGATTTTGCTTTAGCCGAAAAGTATTGATGGCAATGGAAAAAAAAAAGAATTAAAGGTGGTTTTGCTGTTCTAGCTTTTGCTTGTTTTTTAAATGTGAAAACTGCAGACCTTTTTCCCTAACTGAGCTCATCAAGTAAGTACATGAGCTGTTGCCTACCTTGTTACTGGATGATTTGGGAGCCAGGATAATTTTAACAGGCTGATATTTAATTTTGCTGATTTGACCTCTGCCACTGCAACAAGAGAAATGAAAGCCACCTTCTTAAAAAAAACCTGGGTGCCTGAATAGCCTTGTTTGTAAGCACATTAATGTAAGATAGCCGCACCGTATTATGACAGAGGGCCTGCTAGTATTACGAGATCTGGCTGCGGTGCCGTGAAGTTGGACCTAAAGCAATCTTGCAGAGTCAGCGTCTGCTGTGCTGCACCCTGTGCTTTGCATGACAGAGCTGGACGTGGGAAAGCTCTCTCATTGCTTGCGTTAATACTGCAGTACTTGTTTCAGAAATAATCTTGTGGGAATTTGCTTTTATTTTGCTCGAATTAATAATTTATGAAGGTGGTACCAGTCTTAATTCTTATTTGTATTATTTTTGTAGTATGCTAGTGTGAACAACTGCTGCCATATGTCCAAGAGTGTTATGTGCATTTGCAGTGCGCAGAGTTAAAATAGTTGCATTTCATTCTGCTGATGATTAGTTTGAGAGAAGAGGGGGCTGCTGGCCTGCATTCTTGGTTGTAGCTCTGCGTGTACTAAGCTGCCTGTCAGGTTTGATATTGCTGCTATGGGATCTCTCTAGAAACAGCCTGAAACTCAGAGCTGAGCTAGCTGGGGCTGGGCCATGGATGGGGAGCTGGGAGGGGGCAAGGGAGTGAATAGCTGTGGTGGTGAAGCAGGTGTTTTGGTATTTAGTTACTGTGTTTTACCAGACCAGATTCTGACCTATAAATAGATTTCTTAATGTTTTGCAAAGACTTATTTGCTTCTTCATGCTTAGCTAGATTTCATTGGAATCACTTGGAATACAGAATCTCTGAGAAGCTTTTCTTCTAGTGAACGTGAAGCTATTGAAATGTTGCCATATTTATCGATCTTCATCTAAAATAGAAAAAGTTGCTTGTTGCAGGAATAGGCTGCCGACATGAAAAGCCTATCTCAGAGCACGTGTTTGGCTTGAGGCCAAAGAATGAGCTTCTGTAGGAGCTTCTTGTTGGCAAGCTGAGGTTTTTCTTCTCTAATATAGCTAAGCAATCTGGGAGCCTGTTACATTTGAACAATTTTTAGACAAGGTGATCATATCTGCTAAATTATAATTTTAAAACAATATTTCTGTTTAACTGCGTCTTGTTTAAATAGTTACAAAAATGCCTAGGAATGTAATTCTTTGCTATTTAATCAGTGATTGACTTACTGAATAATACTTTAAGGAATTAATGCGCTGATGAGGTCTTGCTGGCCTCTCCATTACAGAATTTATGCAAATTGTTCAGTGGAGTAATCTGTTAGTGTCTTAAACAAAGGTTTGCATTGTTAAGTAACCAGGTGATAACACACTTAATGACAGGTACATCTGTTTCATTAGTAAAAATACAATAAGTGTGTTCTTGGGTACATCTTTTGGCTTGGCTGAAACACATGAACAGTCCCTAGGAGAGGGCTGCCATTTGGACTTCTTGTTCCTGAGCGGTGTCCCAGTGCAGGCACATACACTGCTGGGCTTCTTCAGTGGCCTTGTGGGTCCTTCATTCTTCATCCTTTGGAAGCAAAGCTTGAAGGAGAGAATTGAGTTTGCTCTGTCTCAGTATTTTAGTTGCCTCTTGCTGCTTTTGTAAAGCATGTATGAATTCACTCTCAGATGACAACTGACTTCATATCTCAGAATGGCCATTGAAGTGCTGTATGTGCCAGACTGCTGATGGGGAAGGTCCAGCAGCAGCCCTGGACTTTGGGAGCAGTGGATGAGCATAAGCCTAACAAGGAATGCTGAGGGTTCTGGCTCTGCTGAGGACAGATGCCCATCTGCAACCTTGAGCCAACTGCTTTGTCTGTAGGAGGGTGGAGATGGCATGCTTGTCTCTGTTGGTACCAGGCAGCATGTGCCAACCAGAAAAGAAGTATAATGTACTATCATCATTTCTTCTTCATGCAGTGATGGTGTGGGTGATGGCTAGAGAAGTTTGGTTGAGAACTGCCTTCTTGTGGGTCTGACCTGCATACTGTGTGATATTAGCTGAATGGTGATGGAGATCTTTGAGATGGAGGGAGCATTATGCGTTCATGCCAGTGCTTATCAGGGGTTTAAACTTCCTGATAGCATTTGTTCTTGAGTTGCTATTAATAGCAAGGCCTAGAGATAGTTCGAGATGTGATAGCTGACAACTTTCTTCATCATATAGTCAATGAGTGAGCAGAAGTGTTTCTATTTTAAACTTAGCTTTGACAAGTAATAGAACTTCAAAGAGAAGCAGTTTGTAGAAAATAACCTTGGGGTGAGTTACCACAAGAGGTTGAAGAGGAAAAATAAACAGAGGGCTGCAAATCTGATGAAGAAAGACTTCTTTAGCCAGCTGTGCTGTGGGGAATTTGTATTAGTTTCAAACGTGTTTAAGTTAAGGGTGCTAATAAACTTTGGCAGAGGTGCAAGGCAGGTTCTGAAGGAACTATCTGGTTTGAACTTGGTGTGAAGTGTTGCTGCAGAAGTGTTGGGGAATCTGCAGAGAAAGAAGGAACGCTCTGCTTGAAAGAGGTTTGTGCTGGGAGGTGAGAATTACCTCCAGTGTTGTACCCTTGATCTTGCCAAGGCTCCTCTTTCTTGCTGTTCATGTGTCAGAAGTGATGCCTGTCTATATCTTGCTCGTCTTCTTCATGTTGCGTTGGTTTCTGGGATGATGTGATGATGTGCAATGCAGCTAATGTGTTTCTTTTAATGATTAGGAGGGGAATGTTGACTATAGGGAAAAGAGAATAGTAATAGGAACAAATATATCAAAATAGATTTTTTACTCTGGCAGACGTTCATTTGGGAAAGTTTTAAAACATACTCCATATGGAGGCCTTTGAGCTGAGGAGAATAGTTTGCATGAGGAAAAATTGTGCCTACTTTGCTATAGACTGCCCATGGAAGCTTTCTGAAGTGGTTTGAAGTTGGAGTCTGTGACCTTTGTTAACCAGTGTAATACATGTACAGCACTGAATTGGACTGATTCAGGGGGTCCATTTTAAATTGTAAGTGATGCAGTGCACTATCTTTGAAAGCTACAGTTACAATGAGTTTACATAGATTAATTCATCTTTTATATTGTCTTGTGGAAAACAATGCTTCTGCTGGTAGGGTTGAGGGCTTTAAAGCAGGTATGAAGAAGGAGGAGGTTAAATTGAGTCTTGCTAGAGATGAGCCTAGGGGAACAATGTCAGGATTAGGGGTGAGACAAATGCTTACCTGAATTGCATGTACAGCAACGCATGCAGCATGGGCAACAAACAGGAGGAGCTGGAAGCCATTGCGCAGCAGGCAAACTATGACTTAGTTGCTATTACTGAAACGTAGTGGGATTGCTTCCGCTACTGGAGTGCTGTAATGGAAGGCTGTAAGTTCTTCTGAAGAGGTAGATAAGGAAGGAGGGGTTACGTCATGTCTCTCTATACTAGAGAGTGTTTTGATGTTGTTTAGCTCAGGGATGGGAATGATAAGGTTGGATCTCTGTGGGTGAGGATCAGGAGGAAGGCCTGTCAGCCTGACCTCGATGCCAGGTAATGTTATGGAGCAGATCATCATGAGGGAGATCACATGGCATGTGAGGGAGAACCAAGGGATCAGGCCTGACCAGCATAGGTTCATGAGAGGCGGGTCCTGCTTGACCAACCTGATCTCCTTCTATGATCGTGTGTCCTGCCTGGTGGGTGAGGGAAAGGCTGTTGACATAGTCTACCTAGACTTCAGCAAAGCCTTTGACACTGTCTCCCACAGTATTCTCATGGAGAAGCTGGCAGCCCATGGCATGGTTAGGTACAATTTTGGCTGGGTAGAGAACTGGCTGGAGGGCTAGGCCCAGAGAGTGGTGGTGAATGGAGTTAAATCCAGCTGGCAACCAGTCATGGGTGATGTTCCCTGGGGGTCAGTGTTGAGGCCCATCCTGGTTAATATCTGTATTGATGACCTGGATGAGGGAATTGAGTGCACCCTCAGTAAATTTACAGATGGCACCAAGCTGGGAGGAAGTGTTCATCTGCCTGGGGGTAGGGAGGCTCTACTCAGTGATCTGGAAAGGTTGGATCGCTGAAGTTCGACAAGATCAAGTGCTCGGTCCTGCACTTTGGCCACAACAACCCCATGCAACACTATAGGCTTGGGGCAGAGTGGCTGGAAGACTGTGTTGAGGAAGTGGACCTGGGGGTTTTGGTCAACACTTGGCTGATCATGAGCCAGCAGTGTGCCCAGATAGCCAAGATGGCATCCTGGCTTGTATCAGAAATAGTATTGCCAGCAGGAGCAGGGGAGTGGTCATCCCTCTGTACTCAGCTCTGGTGAGGCTGCATCTGGAGTCCTGTGTTCGGTTTTGGGCCCCTCACTATAAGAAAGACATCAAGGCTCTGGAGTGTATCCAGAGAAGGGCAACGAAGCTGGTGAGGGATCTGGAGCGCAGGCTTTATGAAGAGAGGCTGGATGGAACTGGGATTGTTTAGTCTGGAGAAGAGGAGGCTCAGGGGGGACCTTAAAGCTCTTCACAGCAACCTGAAAAGAGGTTGTGGCAAGTTGGGAGTTGGCCTCTTCTCCTGTATAACTAGTGATAGGACGAAAGGGAATGGCCTCGTGTTGTGCCAGGGGAGGTTCAGGTTGAACATTAGGAAATACTTCTCAGCAAGAGTGGTCAGGAGCTGGAACAGGCTGCCTAGGAAGGTGGTAGAGTCACTGTCCCTGGACGTGTTCAAGAAATGTTTAGGTGTTGTACTGCGGAATGTGGTTTACTGGGGAAATATTGGTAGTAGGTGAATGGTCGGAGGTCTTTTCCAACCTTGGTGATTTTATGATTATGGTTTCTGAATTATAATTGGTCTAAATTTAAGTACTGCTCACATGAATTGTTGTTCCCAGGAGTGAGACATGGGCATTTCCCGTGCCTCCAGATGAGGTAGTAGCTGCATGATCTGCAAAAGGGCTGGCTGCACTGTTGCACTTAGAGTAAACTTTTGCTTGCTCTGCCTTTAAACAATGTGACAATCACTAATAAAGTGATTCTCCTTTATATTAAAAAGAGAGCTGTAGAAATCTAGCAAAGCTGCTTCCCTGGGTATACAAGATTGTTGATAGTGGCAGTGGATTTTAAATACGGGTTATGTCAAATTCAACCATCTGTAAATTTTTGGTGGGATCTTCTGCATGGATCTACCTGTCAGCTTTCTTCAGTGAATCCTTGTTACCTTCCTTTTTCTGAAGTCGGGGAGTGTTACGATAGCCTTGCTACTCTTTTTCTTCAGTTTTTCAGGGAATTTGACGATAAGTTGTGATGTGTAATGGATTTTCATGTCTTTGATTAGACATGTCAACAAGCTGAAGAATGTGGACTTACCAACTAAACCTTTTTTGTTTAAAGTAACTTGTTAGGAGCTAACTTCTTAACTGTTGTTTTTGGGGCAGGTTGTGAGCTTGTTCCCATTCTATCTTTAAAAACAGCCATGAGAAAGAGACTGTAACAGTAGGGAAAGATGTGCAGGAAGATGGTAAGTTATCAACTACTAGAAAACAAATGGTGCATCTGTTACATTGTGGAGAAAAAATGCCTCTTAAAAAAACTAAGCTGCAGAATGTTTTTTCTTCTAATGACAGGAAGGCTCTTGCAAAGATGGCTGTAAGTCGGTAGTTATCAGAATGTACGTATTTAGGCTTATTGCAGGCTTTCTAAACTACTCTTGATGTCTTGCTTCTTGCAGAGACTCCAACCGTCATGTTAAGGTAAAGCAGAAAAGTGCAGTGCTGAACATGCTAAAGAAGTTGGACAAAATAAGGTTCAGAGGTCACAAAAGAGATGAGTTCCTTGATTTAGCAGAGTCTCCAAATGCTTCTGACACTGAATGTGGAGATGAAATCCCAGTGAAAATACCTCGAACATCACCCCGAGACAATGAAGAGCTGAGAGACCCTGTAAGTACTAGGTTTAAGTATTATTATATTGTATTATTGTTGGGTAGAAAAAAAATAACACAAATTAATAATTCCTTGTCCCCTTTATTTTGGATTTAACACTTGAAGATTTGTGGATTGGGAATAAAGCTTTAAGTAGACTTCCATATTGTGGAAAGTTCAAGGTACTTTCTTAATGCTGGAGTTCCCTCTTCCTGCTGTTGTTTTTAGATGTTGTAGGTTGACAGGTCTGTTAACTTTGAACGTGCTTCTGAATGCTGTCAGGTTTTATTTGCTTTGTTAAAGTACAAATAAATATGAAGGAGAGACTTCTGGTTGCTCGTCAGCTAGAGAAACTCAAAGCTGCTCTAATGCCACTGCCCACAACTGTAAGCATACAATTTCTGATGACTTCATTAGAGGGTTGTGCCACCTCGTTTTTTACTGGGGTGTTGTACCCAGTGACGCTGCCATGTTACAGGGCTGGCTAAACCCTATGCAAGACTCTTTTACAACTTTTTGACACTTTTAAGCAGAAGCTACTGAATAAAATTGCCTTCTAGAATGCTTCAGGACTTACTACATACTGTTTTAAAAAAGAAATAAACAATGTAAGGAATTCTCCTTTAACTTCTTATATGATCGTGGTCCTTGAGCTTGGACTACTGGGTACAGTCTAAATTACAGTTTGACCATTTAACTGTTGAAGTCAGAATTTGTACCCCTCTGGGAACTCCCAACATGGTGCTTGGACCCAGGTGTGGGCCAGCTGTTATCTGAAAGCTCATATTTCTAGCAGCACAAAGCACGCTCACTGCTTAGAGGAATCAAACTGAAAGATTTCAATCTGTGTAAGGTTAAACATTTCCTTTGGGTTTGGCAGCTTGTATCTTGTTCAGTGGCTATTAGTAATGGTGCCTTTTTTTTTTAATGTATAGTTTCACAAACAGTCTTTGCTTATATGGAGCTCTTTTGCCAGATTTTGTTTCCTATGATAATGGAACAAACAAGTAGTAATGACAGAGCATTTCTGTGTCACAAAAAAAGCCTATTGTATTCATGTTGTCAAGCTCCTCGGACAAGGAAGGTCTTTTGAATACCTTTCCTTTGCTCTTACTCTCCTAAGACATCTGTCCTTTGTTACTTCGTATGTATTGTATGTACTAAGACTGCTCTGTGTTTCTAGCCTTCAAACATGGTATTGTCTGAATTTGTTGTAGCTAAGTAGAGGCTTATTTTCATCCAACCTCCTTCTCAACACACAGAGCTGAACAGTTTCAGAAACCAATTTGAGGGGAAGCACTTTGCTAGCTAGCTGATTACACAATGTTAAGTGGAGTGTCCTGATCTAACTCTGTGGGATACAGTTGAGCACAGGAAAAGAGAGAAAAAGGGAAGGAAGGAAAAGCAGAAGCACTATCAGACTTGTTCTGCCCTGCTCATGGTGTTAGTGACTTCTAAAGCCAGTGTGATGCTGGAACCACCTGGTAAGAGCAACAGCTGTGTTACAGATTGTGGCAAAACAAACAAACTTGGATGAGGAAAGAGACCTGAACTATAAGGGTAAGTTTCACATGCGAAGTGTGAGGGATTACCACTTGACTCTGGAAGGCTTCTGTCCTCCTAAGCACTGCTGCCCACCCAATGAAATGAAGGGAGAAGAAATAATCCCTAGTGCTGCAGAGTTGTCAGGAGTAACCAAAGTAATTCTTCTGTATTTAATTTGGCGTTAAAATAGCAGCTGGGATCGTGTGAACAGAGGGATTCTGAGTTATGTCTGTTTCTTGTTGAGATCAGATGCTTGAGTTCTGCCCAAATTGTTCTCCGTAACTAAAACTCTAGGCTTAGATTGCTTATACAGGGTGGTCGCCTTTCATAGGCTTTGTAAGCACCATAGCATTATACTGTGATTGCGCTGCCTGGGAGAGGGATCAAGAAAAGACCAAGTTGGATTGGTATCTTCCTGATTAATACTTCAGGGAACTCTTCAAAGCAGACAGAAGTCAGTGCAAATCTTGTGCGTAAATGGAAGTTAGGTCATGTGTATTTTCATGTGTAGGTGAGCTGGTGCTGTATTTTCACTTCTGTTGCTTCACTGGTTATCTTGAAATCTGAGTGGGGAACTCCTGAGCTGGAAACAGCAACATCGGTGGCTTAGACCTGAACACGAGTGTGGAAGATTTGAGTCTCATTCCCCTTAACTGCGTCTTCAGTACACAGATGTCTCTAACTCCACGGTCAGCCATTCCCTTGTTAAAGGCTTCTTCTTTGCCCCTCACTACTTTTTTTTCCGTATTAATTTTCAGTCTGGTGTATTAATCATTATGGAGCCATTAAAGAAAGATCTTGGTCTGTTAAGACAGTACAGCGGTTACATGAATGAGAGGCCCTTGTGTGGTGGTATGTAGTCAAGGGTATGTAGTGCACATTTAGAAATGTGGAGATTAGTTGCCTCTTCTTTATGTATGTGTTTGAACTTGTCAAACACATGGAAAAACTTGTCACAAATGGAGTCTTTAGAGGAAAAGCCTTGTTAAAAGAGGCTGTAGTTGCAGTGCTCTGGCGGTGTGCAGAGAAGAGTATTCTCTGTGATCCAGCTCCAGCAAGTTAAGTGAATGTTCAGTCACAAGCCGCAAACAGAGCAGTGGGAGATGGTCCCACCACTTCACATCATTCTGAAGTAAGACATGCAGAATTTACATCCTGTGGACAGAGAAAGGATGTCCGGATGAAGGAATCTTGTATGCTCTATCTTAAACCGTAAGCATTACCTATTTAGTTCTGTAATAAACGCCTGGACCTGTGTATGGGTAGAGCAGCTGTTCATAGGAACAGGTTGGCACTGCTAGGGGAGCCCTGGAACTTGAAGATTTGTTGTTTTTCTTTGAATTCATTTGAATTCTGTTCAGAATCTTCTGTGACTGTTCAAAATAGTTGTTGCTCTTACCTTGATCTAGTTGGGTCTCGACTTACAGGGTGTCCATTTGCTTGTGTAGTTACTTCATGGAATCATAGAATCGCTTGAGTTGGAAGGAACCCTTAAAGGCCATCTAGTCCAGCTCCCCTGCAATGAACAGGGATGCCTACAGCTAGATCAAGTTGTGCTTCTCCCTTCTGTGCCCTTACTACTTGGTATTTCTGGGATAGCAGCTACTTTCTTAGGTGTCTGTGGGTTCCTGGACACTGTGATCACATCACAGCCCAGACACTGTGTTGGTTAACAAGCTAAGCATCTTGCAGTTCTTGAATGGCTTCCCAGATTTTCTTCCTCTCCTCTTTAGCATCAGTTTTTTGGTAAATGTGGGCATTCAGCTCTATATGCAGCACTGTTATTTCAACCTTTTTTTGTCAAAATACCACAATTACTGAACAGACAGTGAGTAATGTGGTCCATTCCATCTTCTTTGTAGTGAAAGTATTAGCATTTGTCATATCGTGATGCTGGAAATTTACATAATATTTATTACTTGATAATTAAAGCCCCTTTCATTCAGTACTATCACAGTTTCCTGTTTTATAGATGCAATGTCTACAGCCTGATTTGCCAAGATGCAAATCTTCAGGAATGGGACTGCACCCTGGAAATCATGGCCTGTCCTTATATTTGCCAGTTCTGGCTTGTCTTGCCTTCTTTATTGTGTCTTGTTGTTTTGTCACACAGGTGAATTTATGCTCTGTTAATGTTAAAAGTGTTCCATTTTTATAAGAGGGAAAAAAGGTTTGCTAGTACATACAGTGAATTCAGTACAGTAGAGGATCATGTCCCCTTTGGCAGAAGAGGGAAAGAACGAATTTGTGTTTCAGCCCCTGGAGCTTCTGCACTGAACTCAGTAAGAATTTCCAATTGAAGCTCTCTGGTACCTGGCATATTGTACTGAAAGCAGCCTAATCTACTTATGCAAGTTCCCTGCCAGTGTGCTAGGATTAAATCTGAATTATTATGGTGCAGCAAACATTAATTTAATTGCTGTTGCAGTACAGTTTGGCTTTTCCTGAAACATGTCAATTAAAACCTTAAACATTTATGTGTCTGTTGCCTCATTTACAATGATTTGAAGATATAAAGACTCAGGCAAACATTACAGATAAAATAAACTGCCACTAAAATAAAAAAGTATTGCAAAATATAGCAGTGCTTTGTGAGCTATCTGTTATGGGTGTGCTTCCCAGAGCAGCTATTGAGGATTAACAGTTGATGCAGATGCTTTGTTCTTGAGCTGTCTGGCTGGGTGTTTTTCCCTTCCCTGAAGCAGGTACTTGTGGCAGCCATGCTGAAAACCCTTGCTTATTTCAAAGTATCTTTGAGCAATGTCAGCTGAGAACAGTGGACTAATTCATAGCACGTGTTTATATGAAGGAGGTAATCTGGAAGTTGTGTGCACTGTGGGCAGCCCTCATATGCAAGGGTTTTTGTTGGGGAAGGGGAGAGAAGGGCAGAATGTTATATCTAAGCTAGTGTCCCCAGGTATGGCAACCACTGCAGTGGACAAATTGCAGTGAAAACAGCACTCATCTTTTCCTGCATCAGTATTTGTTTCATTTGGGAATTGCTCCTCTCTGATAGGCTAATTACAAACCTGGAAACAAGACCAATATCTTGTTAGATGTTCCCAGAGAAAAATCTCCATGTGATGAAGTAAATAAAAGGAGTTGGACAGTTGCACGTCTGTGTAAGGCTGTGCTGCACATGGAAACACACCCGTATCTGCTGAGCAATGAAGTTCCCTAGACCTTTGCTGCAGCTGTGCAGCAATGGTGTTCTTGGTACTCAGCACCCAAAACCAAATGCCAGGGCTCTCAGGGTACAAGGGTGTGCAGAAGGTGAAGTCTTCTCAGGTTGAGAGGTGCTGTCAGTAAAAACCCAACCTGCAAATGACTTTAAAAGCACATTTGTGGGCCAGTAAGATTTGCTGTCAGACCTGGAGCTGATGTGGTGTGGAGCAGGAACTTGGACAGCAGGTTATAGGTGATTTGTCGTCATCAGCAATGTGCCTTTAACCCCTCTGACGTGATCTCTTCCTGCTCGACTCTGTGGCATTTTGCTGGCTTCCTAGGCTCTGTGAACCCATCTTCGCTAAGTAATTGTGATTGCCAACATTTTAAGAGGGTCCCTGTGTCAAACATTGTCAAAGCTGGAGAGGCAGAAGGGGATGGAAAAGCAGAGATCTGTGGAAGCCTTTAAGGCTTTTACTGAGTCATGCAGAAGCAAGAAAGGGCATCTGTACAGCAAAGTTCTGTTAATCCAGTCCCAGTCCCTGCGCTGTCCTACAATGGCAGCTGAAGAAAGAAATTCTATTACCCACTTAACACAGGAATTACAACAGGAACATTTTTTATTAACCTGTGAGTGGAGTCAATTATGCATTCCTCAGACAGGCAGCTGACCTCCAGTGAATGTAACAGGCTCATTTCTTATCTTTTTAGCCCATTAACACCTCTTGACAGAGCAAGGTGTGTTGGTGTGGAGAAAAATCTTCTGTGACAGAGGTGCCATCTGCTTATATGTCTTCCATCTCTCTTTCCTGTATGTGCTCAGTTTTTTGCCTGTGCTTACTTAGTTGTGTTTGCTAATACTTTATGGTTTCACTAAGTTTGGAATGGGTGCTCTGTTTTTCACCAAAATTGTATTGCTCTGCATCTTACTACTCAGGTTAAGCCATTTCATTATTATACAGTCCTTGTATGGTGTTGCTCCTGGCATTCTTAGCAAGCAGCCTTATATTTTAATCTGTCTTTTTATTTGTTTTCCTCTCTCTGACTTAGGTCATTTCGGGTTAGTTTAATGACCCCCAGCAAGGGGGTTGAAACTAGATGATCTTTAAGGTCCTTTTCAACCTAGGCCATTCTGTGATTCTGTGTGTACCTGCTGATTTTTATCCCATCAGCTGACAGACTTTTTGGGTGTAATGCTTTAGCAGACACACATCTGTAAACTTTCCAAATAAATCCTCTTCATCCGTATCGTTGTGCTGTGCACTGTTTGCCATTTCCTGCTTCCTAAAAGGCACAACAGAGGTATCCTGGGCTTTAATTAGAGGCTTAGCATTACTGAAGAATCAACAGTGGAGCTGGTTCTCCTGTCTGAATTTCTGAATTGTGGCCCATCTGAGGGTGAGATGACTTGGGTGGAAACTTGAATATGTTCAGACACGTACTAGCCCCTTTCTCCCTCCCCTCTTCCCTCACCTGTGTTCTCCTATTCTGTCCACCTTTCCTGGGGCTGGGGACCAGGGAGCAGTGTGGCAGGAGCAGTGTGCCTCTAGCAGTAAGGCTGAAGTGTCAGAGCACGTGCCATCACACAGCACGATGTGCAAAGCTTGTGAGCATTCCCAGTGAGTATAGCATCTTACTCTCTGGCCTGTATGTTGTTTTTATTTATTTGTGTATTTCTCAGCAGTGTCTTCATTCAGCTCCGTATCTACTCCTGCATGCTGGGGCCGGAAACGGTCCGTTTGCACAAGGTGTACCTCTGCCAAGCGTGTTTAGCTCTCTCCTTTATGAGTCACAGAGTGATAAAAACTTGGTCACAATATAAAATCTGTGCTTTCATGTCTGGGTAGCAGTCTGCATTTTTATAACGCTTCCTTCTGCCTGCCTGTAGTGTGTTGCAAGGTGCTGCTGCCTGACTTCTGCCACTCCTTCCTCAGCAGGGCTCTGTGTCTGGCAAGCAGTAATGCTAAATCCTGCAGCACTGAATACATACGATCCAGGCTTTAAGATTAGAAATCAACACTGAGGTTAATCACTGTGCTGTGCTCATCTGCAAATAAACTACTGCTTCTCACCAGGCTGGAGCAGTGTCAGGTGGGCTGTAGTGCTGCACCTCACTGGCTGGATGGGGGATGTGGTACCTGGGCAGCATGATGCTGTGCTGCATCTCCCCGTACCAGTACGGCTGTGGGCTCTGTCTGTCTGCTGTGCCATGCTGCTGGGATGCTTATGCTCCAGCTGGGAGCAGCACAATGCCGATGACTTCTCATTATCAGGGCTGCGGGGTTGAGGATTGTCTACTTTCAGGATTGGAAATAGCATCCCTGCTTGGCACCATATGAAACAAATCCAGGTGGGGAGCTGGTGCCAAGTAAGTGTCCTGCAGTAAATGCCCACTGCTTCTTCATTTGACTTCATAGACAGTTCTGAGGTTTAAACTGTCTGTTCAGCTTGAGCAAGAAAACAGATGTTCAATACGTATCTCCACACTGCTTTATTTAAAAGAGCAAATCATTCCCACCAGTGAAAGTACTTTGCTGCCTGTGATCTTTGTACTTCCTTTCCTAAGACATAGAAAATGTATTTTAATTAACTCTCCTGTAAATTAGCTGAGTTTATGTGAGTATGTAATTAAACTGTCACAGTTAAATGTATGTAGCTGACTTTGGAAAGCAGTAGAGCTCCTGTGTGTTTCCAGAGGTAAACAAGGGGTGGGGAAATCTTTAAGATAAATCCCTGTTTGTCTGAAGATCATTTTCAAGATGTAGGCTCCTGTAATGTAGCACTTCAGTTTGGGCTCCTGTAAGCCTCATGGACAGCCTTCTTGTATGCAGTTGGCACTGCACACGGCCTCCACCTCCATTGCCAAGGAGATGTCCTCACCCACTCCTTTCCCTGCTTTTTGAAAATGCTCACCTTATGAGAAATGGGCAGCATCACCTGCCTTCTGCTATGTGGGCTCACTTTTTTTCTCTGCTTGCTTCGTGGAGGTGGCGGTTGTCACTGCTGTTCTTAACTGATCACATTGCTCTTTAATTCTTGTCTCCAGCAGTATTTCCAGTGCTCGGGAGTGACAACAATATATCAGTCAGGACAGCCTCCTGACTCCCCTCACCTGGTCCTCCAGGGTGCTCTTTTGGAATGAATATTTAGAATAATATTTCTTCCACTAGCTTTTCAATTTAATGTGTAAAGTATGTCACATCGATCCTTAATTGGAAGGGGGAGATGGATAGTATAAATACACTTTTCAAATCAGTAAAAGAAAGGGTAAATGATGATACAGCATAGCTGCTAAAAGGGCAGAAGGGTAAAACTTGTTTTCTGTAACTCCTTAAGGTCTGCAGTATTCAAATTCACATGGGAGAGATGCTGTGTGTTGAATTAGTTTTCACTCATTTATTTTTGATTATTTAATGCAGATTAAGAGACATGCTTGTATGTTTCTCCCACGGCTGTCTGTTTACTGTACCAAAAGTAAGTTGATATATTTAAATGACCAAAACCAAATGTGCCTCTGAGCTGTGCGTGTTCTGGCTTTCTTACAGGCTGGTCCAGGGACCATCATCATGGCTTCAGGAGTCCAGGATTTTAACAGAACGGAGTCTGACAGACTGAATGAAATCAAAGGTCACCTGGAAATAGCCTTACTGGAAAAACACTTTTTGCGTAAGTATAAAATTAATACTCTGTGGAAAGGAATGACTTAGGCCCGCTGAAAAAAAGACTTGACATATGTTGTCTAAAACTGTAAAAGATGGCAGTAGAATTCTGAGGTATGCTGATGACTGTATAGTGCAGGGTCTGACACTTCTCTAAGAAGTATTTTGTATTCTCTAGGTTCCTAGATCATTGAAGGATTTTTTTATTGCTTTTCTCGCAACATACAACACTATATGACAAATGCTGCTTATTCAAAGCCTCAATGTTGTAATGGAGTATTGTTGGGAAGGTTCAACCTCTAGTGCCATAACTCCAACATCTGCCTCCGACATCTCGGGCCAACATAATAAAACAGGAGGAATTATTTACAGAGCAACCCTCATTTCAACGGATCAGAACAGAAGACAAACATTTCTTTAACTTGATGGAAGCAGAGATCTCCAACAAGTAGAGTTCTTGCTCAGTTCCTTTCCTAAATGGTCATTTTAGTGGATAATTTTTTGAACTTTGGAACATGAGGGTTGTTTTTAGATACTCAAAGCTTGTCAAATGTTTTCTAAGGGTATAAATAACATGCTTACAGATTCTACTCAATAACTAGATTAAAGTCTTAAAATAATTTAATACTTATATTTTACCTTCAGCGTGTTCTCAAGGACTTGAAATTAATTTTATGTGACTTTTTTTTATCTTTTGGCAATATTTCTTTGATGTTTTATTCCCCTGAGTGCAAGAGGAAGGCATGATAAAGAAACTGGACAAAAATGTATAGTGAGCTGATATAAACTTCTACTGATAACCTGGAAGAGGTATCATGATTGATCTATCAAGTAAAAACTGCAATTTATTTGAATTTTAACTCATCTGTGCACTACTGAAGTTACCTCATACTTCTTATATCCGCAGAGGTGTATTGCTTAAGCTGCTGTTATCGGATTGTTCTTTGAACCAGATGGGGCTTTTGTGATTTCCTAATGTAATCTGGTGTGTAAGAGAAAGTAGGCCTTCCCAGAACTCATTTCTGGTTTGAACTAGGACATATATCTTGCTATAAAAACATTGTATGGTTGCCAAACATTTCCACTGCTGGTGAATCCATTTGCAGCCTTTAGTGTGGTTACAGGAGTTAAAAAAATGAGTAGGGCACACATCTTTGCAAATATTTTTTACTTTCAGGCTTGTGCTGTAGACTGAAAACCTTCTTATCAACCACTTTAGCACTTGTAGTTGAATCCTTTCCTTTTGCACATTGATCACAAACCTCAAGGTTGGAAGGTAAGGAACCTCATTGTTTGAGAAGATGTTTGGAAGTTCAGGCCAACAGGGGTGGTTCTGGTGGGTCAGTCATTCTCACTCCAGCCTTCCTGCTGGGTCGAGAACTCATTCCTGAAGCCTTGGCTTTGCTTTAGCTGCAGTTGTTCTTGTCCTGATGAGTTGTTTGCAACTCTGTATGGAAAAACAAAAGAAAGAATGGTAAACTGGTAGAAGAATAAGCACAGGAAAGCTCGTTCCTCACTATAACTCCACTCCCTTCAAAATTTCGGGCTGAAATACTTAACTGTGTTTGCCAGTTGGAATGAAATAGGAGTGGACTTTTTTGAGTATGGTTCCTGTATTTATTAATCCTCTTCCTTATTTCTTTGAAGTTAACGAGTTGGAGGGTTTTTTTGGTGTTTTTTTTTGGTTTGGTTTTGGTTTACGATACATATATTTTTTCTTCCCAGAAGAGTGGACTGACAACGAGCAGAAAAAAAACATTTTGAAATGTGCAGTTTGTTTAGTTTATTTTCCTTTGGAAAAAAGCCTGGTTTTTAGTGTTTATTTTTTTTAAATCTTACTGCTTCAATAGATGTTTTTTTAAGGGTATTAACTGTATTTGCACACTACTTTTTATTTTTTAAATTGTGGGATTCCTTAAGGACTCTTAAACCGTTGCATATACTCCCCACTGTTCAGTATATGTACAGACAGCTACAGGTCAGTTTATGGTTGTAAATGTATGGCTCAGTGAGTGGAAAACTGCTGATCTTTTCTAAACTACATTCATTAGTCATTAGTGGGCATGAGTAAAAAGTGCAGTTTGGCTCAGCAGTATTTTTGATAAAACACATCTACTCATGACCATGGCCTCTAAAAGCTGGAGAGGAAATCTAGAGCAAATTTTAGCCAACATACACACACACAAAATAATGTAGTTGTCTAAAGGGAGAAATATCTTCATCTATGGTGCCAGATGAATCCCTTCCTTCCTTCCTGAAGAGAGAATCTAAAAATCCAGGGAGGTGAAGATGGAGAGGAATTGCTTAGCATGTTACATAGCTATAAATGCAAATAAAATGACTGGAAATGTGAGGATTTTAAGCTTCAGACTGACAGGAGTCCTCCTGTCACCCACCAGGAGAAAAGGATCTTAGGTAATGACATCTTAAGCAAGGGAGGGATCATCTGACTTCCAGCCAAAAGGGCTAAAGTTGCTTTTCCTGTCAGTACAGGAATGTTCTTAATCTGCGTAATCTAATGGGTCCTTCTGAGCCTCATTATAGGAATGATGACAGCATGCATTTTGGGTATGAGACTGCAGTATTGGAGTGGATGACTCAGTGATTCGTTCCTGCAGAACAATGTTTAAATGCCTGCTGAATGAAATGTGCAAAGAGCTTTGTCTGCTGGAAACACCAAATAGAAGTGGATAAAAAAACAATTGTTTGGGAGCTGTCACTATTATATATTTGTAAAGGACCGTGCATTACTACAGTCTTGTTTTTGTGCACTCCAGCACTATGTTGGTGCTAGCTGAAGGTTCAGGTTTGAAAGACAGACACTAAACTGGGGCAGCTAGACTAATATGTTATGATTAGCAGGGTTTTAAAAAACATGGTTTGTAGTATTTGTTCCTTTAGATCGTGCTTAGTACAGATGAACAAACTATTGAACTGTGCTACAACAGCTAACTTTCAGTGCTTCTATTTCATGTTTTCTGTATCTAAATGAGAAATAAAACCTCACTTGCTGCTCCTGCATTTGGAAGACAAAAGGATAGGCAATATCCTTCTGGATTTGCACCTCACTGAGGGCTTTCCTTCCTGTTAGTATTTGTGCATGATAGTAGAGGGCAGTTCTGCAGCTGATATTAGTTTATGCTGGTACTCTGTGCTACAGGCATGCTTTGTGGGCAGGCATACATCCTATGGCTCACATGAAGCATTAGCGAATTCTCATTCAAGGGTGTTCAAGTCTGTTGCAATGCTAATTTTAGCAACTCAAGGAAGAGGAGATGATGGTAGCAGCAGCTGAAAGTAAACAAACCAGGTGACTTAGAGAAAAGTCACCTGGTGACATGAACCGGTGAACTGAAGGAACTTGGCATGAGACTGAAAGGCTTTGGGAGGAGATAAGGTCCTTTCCCATAAGGATTTTGCAGCCTGCTCTGTTCAGCAGGCTGTTGCAGGAGTCCCTATGTGCTTAAAAAACTATTGTTCTCGGTTATGATTTTTATAACCGTTAAAGAAATTGAGAGCATGCATCTTTCATATTAAAAGTTCTGCTGAACTTCTCTCCCTCTCCCATGTGCATTTTTAAACTGTGTATGTGGCTAACTTTGTGGCTTCTTCTGTTTTGTTGCTAACTAACTCAATGATTATTTGTATGAAGAGCAAATTAACAGAATGTACTTATGAATGTAGAGCTCCAGATGTGTGTGTGGTCTTCAGGCACATCTGGGCTGTTAGAAAAGGGGTGATGTGTGTGGTGCTGGTGGTTGTGACCAGCTGAAAAAACCTGTTTGAAGGCCTTTTCTGTATAGAAACATTAATAGCTCCTAGCACAGCTGCAGGAATTGTATGCAACAAGTTGACTGTAAAGCTGGGTTGGAGTCCCATTACCAACTGTGTCATGGTAGCCTTGGTGTAATTGTTTCTGATGTGGAGGTCGAATACTTGCTGCAGCAGCAAAGCTGGAAAACAACAGAGGAACAGTTTCAGTGCAAGTTTTGCTTTCTTACTCACTCAGCAGCCTATAGTCACCTTTGGTTCAGAAATTTTGAAGTAGAATTAAGAGTTGATACAGCAGCCCGTGTTCTTAAAGTGTGCTGATGCTGGTGAACATGCTGGTGAACACTGAGGGCTTTGTACTGCCTCTGCACCTTCACCTGAGCCTTGTTTTTCTCAGCTTAATATCCTGGACACCCAGATACTGACGGTACATGATCAGTACATGTCCAGTGCTTTATCTAGCTGGTGGAGGATGGGTCGTGCTCTTGTTGCTCTCTCTCAGCTTGGCTCCAAGAGCCCAGGCTTGCTAAGTCCATGGAAGGAAAGGCTACAGTTACAACCCAGCTCCAGCAGCAGGATGGAGTCCTGGGCTGGTCCCATTCCAGGGCTACCTTGTGCAACCTGCACTAGACATTGCCCAAAATGTGTTGGCAGTGGTTGTGAGAAGGTGCCAGAAGCCTGTGGGGCCCAGCCTGGGAGGATCCCACGCTCCTCTGATGCCTTCTGTGGGGCCAATTAATCTCAGTGCTGCACTGTGCTGACAAAGATAGATTGTTTCTGGTTCTGAAACTTGCTCCTTCACTGCCTCTAACAGATGCTGCCTACGCGTTGTGTTATGTAGATGCAGCATACTCTGCCTCCTGCATTTTTTTTTGGGTGCCCATCTTGGCTTCATGAATGGTGGGGCTGGAAGTGGCTGAAACCTGGAGTTGGGGTAGTGTGGACACTACGGTGCCTGCTCCTGTTGTGTAAGAAGGCTGGAGATTTTAGGAGCTCCGTGTAGAGCTTGCCCTTCCCTGCTCGATTCAGTAACGCAGAAGTCTTGGAAAGTCTGCAGCTATTCCCGAGCCAGGCGTTGAAATGTTTATAGCCTGTTTCATTTCTTCTGCCAAAAACATGGAGTGAAAACACTTCCTGCACTAACGACAACATTTTTCACAGCTCTCTGTATTTTAGATGGCTCTGCAACTCTTCTGGCGTTTTTAGTCTCTGAAATTTCTGAAAATGCGCAGAGCAGTTCTCATGACTTTCAAGCTGACAAAAGTGTATCTAACAATAGAGAACTTCACAGCGAATGTTTCGAGAGTAGAATCTATCTCAGTGAGCTGTTGATTTTTAAGATAATTGGCATGTTTTCAGGAAGCTTTTTAAAGTTAAAACCCATTCCAAAAGTGAAATACTCCTGTCTTTTCTGTCTATTATAACATAAAAAAGCTCAGTTGAAAAAGCTGTGCATAAATGTAAGGTAACTAATTAAACATTAGCATAATTATTCTGTTCAAACTGTAGTGATGACATCTCAGTTCTTTCTAACATCACCCGCTCCAAGTGGGATGCAACAGGAGTGGTGAGAGAGGAGACCACACCAGTTTGCATAGATCTTGTTGAATAAGGTGCACTTTTTTAATTAGGCTTCCTCATCACGTAAGACAGAAGAACACTTTACATATAACACAAAAGTCTGCTATTGAGATGAAGAATACCACACCGCTGCACAGCAAGATGAAAGTTCAGGCTCAGCCTCCCTGCTGCTGCTTCTGGATCAGCTCTGTCTTCTGTCAGCACAGAGGAAGTCCATACCTCTCTCTTCCAGTTCCTGTAGGCTTATGCTAAGAGACTCAGAAATTGGCTCCCCAAAGCTACGTTTGTTAAAGGTACTGGAGCAGGAGCTCTGCCTTTAAAAGAAAAAAACCCACCTTAAAAACAAACAAAAAAAACCTCACCCAGAAAACAGTAAATGGAGGGACAACATAATGATGAGGAAGGGAGAAGGGGGGGAAAAGAAGAACAAAAGGAGAAAGGGGGATTATTTAACTGCCAAATTTGAGATAGGTTGGCTTAAAGTGAGCTGGCGTAGCTGTTTCTGAAAGTGACAGGTCTCTTGAGTTTGATGTGTGCAGGTAAACCGGACTGAGCTGGAGAGAGATTATGGTGAAAATATGCATGTGTTTTATTCTCTTTCTTTTTAAATATTTAACTATTTCATTTCTCCGCTCTTAACAAAATGCCCGTATAGAATGCAGGAGGAAGGAGGAAAAAGATGTACAGTAGATAAACATAGTTCATTTTTAATGTATCCTGTCTGCTTTTCTGGCTTCATATGACAGCTGTATTCCCATTAGAAAATCTTTTTTCCCTTCTTTCTGCATGAAAGACTCTTTCAAGCAAACAGGAGGCCTGACTGCAAAGGAAAACCATTGAATTAACAAAACAAGGCATTTGCAAATGGACTAAAATGAATAGCTCTTCCTTCCATCTTTGCTGATGTTTTTTCCCCTATCTTATCTCATTAGCATTCAAATGTCTTACTTCTTGTCCTCATGTATAGTCTGGTTGGATTTAAAAAAAAAAAATCAAGAGTTTTTATCATTATTATCTTCCACATATCACAGTCAATGTAGGTGAGCAAAGATCAGCTGAGGATAAAATAGTGCAGGGTAAGTTTTGTAGGACAACATGAAAATGTTCTTGAGGCAAGAGGAATGAGAGTGCTTGAAGAGCAGTTAAACATATGGAGAATGCATTTTGATCCTTCTGCAGTAGTAGATCATGAGAGGTCATGTTTTTTTTTTGTTTGTTTGATTGGTTTTCATATTTGTTTATATCAGTGTTTCATTGCTTATGTAGGACTCCTCACCACTGAATGTCTCATGATTATAAAAAAAACAACAACCAACACCAAAAAGCAACCCAACGTGACAAAGTTTTACTTTTGCTTTATCAGATGTTACTGTGACACTGACTGCTGAAGGTTCCATAGGTGAATCTGAGCCCTTAAATGGCTCTTTTTGTTCTAAAGAGTGCATTCACTGATGATATCTTAAACTGTGTTTGTAGAAAAAGGAAACTAGTTGCAACATATTGGAAGTATGTTGGTTGCTCCAAAAGTAATACCTCCTATTTATTTCCATGAAATTACAACAGCTACAAAGAGCACGATAGTACTATTTGATAGAGAAAATTCTCAGCTAGAACTATTTTTCAACATCTTTACCACCGTTAGCTATGCACTTTGCCCAATATGAACAAGAGCCTGCATCTCGTGCTTGTAAAAATCTGCACCAACTTGAAAGCTCATGAATTTAAGAGGTGACTTAAAGAAGAAAAGACAGCTAATAAAGTGAAGCTGCTGGAACAGTGTCTTAGTCAAGCCCTTTTCTTTCCCAAGCATCTCTCATGCAAAAAATTAGAATGTCCTGCAACATCTGAACGCAAAAGCTAGTATATTATTTGAAGTCTTCTGGACAGATATGTGGTAAGGCTTTGGAGTTTCCATGGCTCTCAAGTCACTGGTGGAAAGGACAGAAGCCTTTGGGAAGGAGAGGGAGGGATTCCAAGGAGAACTGGTAAATAAGTAGTTTGCGCTGCAGCTGTATCCAGTTATAGCTGTGGATTGTGAACTTGCCTCCACAATACAACACAAATTATAAAATCACTGTAAAATGCATTGTTAAAAACAAAAATAACCAAAAACAACCTAGGTTACTGAGTGGTTATTTTTTTGGTGGGTCTTTCCTCATCGCTGCTTGTTGATCAGACAGTGGATAGTGTTCTTAGAACGTGACTTTGCTTTATGACGAGTGGTGGAGCACTTCCATGTCTTTCCTGTGCTATTTACTGCTGGAGTTCAGGATAAAGAATAAAAGCTCTTCAATGTCTATGACAATACAAGTACATATATATTTCCAGATTTTTAACATTTTGTCTGTAGTGTTGTGCAACTGGCTTACTTGGGACAAACTTAAAACACTGGCTTTCTGTAGGAACTAAGAGTCAGGCAAAGGCAGAAGCTGCATGTGTTGGAGGTAGCTTCCAGCACTGTGCTGAGATCCAGTTTGGTGGTGTGTGGTTGAGATTTAGTGCATTCGTTACCTATTAGACAACGTACTTGAACTCTAGTAATTGTTCAAAGGGTTAAAGGGAGATTTGCCATAATTAACATAGACGTGGAAGAGTTATTTCTGTCTTATTAAGCACTGGTGTTTCCCCGTGTAAATATGACAGGATACATCCAGTGCTATTTAGCACTTCTGCTATTTTAACTTTATCTCTTTTGATTTAACGCTGATCTGACTTGGTATCCATAAACACCAGTTTACAGTTTCCTCACTAGGCTCTACTCTGGAAGCAGTTTTTTGTCTCTTTGTTTCACGGGGAGATTTTGCTGTGTACCTGTAGTCTTCCAAAGGAGAGCTATTATGTAAAATAGCTACTGGGAGTCTCCCTAATCCACCTCCAATCCCCTTATTAAGGGAAACATCCGCTTTACTACACATGCAGTATTGAATTAGAAAGCCAACTTACTGTGTAATGCCTTCCCAGCCTAACGTAGCATCTTCCTTTCCTAAATATTGCTCAGTTTTGTTTGGTCTCTTGGAATTAGGTATTTGAGCGTTTATGAGCTTTTTAGCAAAACATTTCTTACTATATACTTGTGCATTCTGAGGGGGAAACGGAGTTTTTTCAGTTTTTCTAGGGGCTGAAGGCGTGGTAGGGAATGATTGCTGCATTGCAATGAAATACTGCATGGCTTGTCTTCGAGCAATTAGGTGATAGCAACTAAACTTCTGGAAGTGTTAAATCTTTAAATTTAGATGACTGAGTCCTTAGAGTGCAGACTTCTAAAGCTCATTTTTAAAAGTGCTGTAGCATCCAGAAAGTTCACTTTACTTGGAGAGTCTTTAAAGCATTTCTGCGGGGTTGCACCTCCATGTCTAGTTAAGCCATGCCCTGAACCTCTTGTAATGTCATACGCAGCAGGAGACAGGGAGCCGTGACTGACATGCCTGGGAGGGAAGTTAGGGAAGTGGATTAATCTTGGACCTGAAGCACGACCTTCTTTGTGTACCCTTTTGGGGCAGCGGGGGAGGGAGAGCGCTGGACTTTTGGTTGTCTGAGAGGACAAACTCCAAGGAACGCACTTCTCTCATCATCATGAAGAGCACGCATCTGTAAAGCTCAGTAGATAGATGTTGTGTTATCTTGTGGGCTCTCCTCCAGGGTTTGTGGCTTCTGGTCTTTGTGGCCAATTTGGTTGCTCTGCAGGAGGAGCCCCTGGGGCTCGAGAATTTCGGTTCAGTTTAGCCAAACTGTAGATTAGTTCAGCAAGGAAGAACAGTTCATTTTTTTTTTTCCTTTTCTTTCTATTTTTTTTCCCTCTATCCTCTGTGGTTTCTGTTGCTTAGCAAACTTGGAGTATTTAACGGAGATTTTACAACACCAGACCCACACTGCTGCCAAAGTAGCAACAAATGCTGCTTTAAAGAGTGGAACAGGCAAGAGCTGAGGTGGGTTTAAATTGCAGAGTCGCATACTTGAAAGTTAGGGAGTGTCATGCAAAGTGAAGTTGATGAGATGCTGGTTTTTTTGCTTTGTTTTATAGGAGTTCTTCCTTGTTCATTGTGTACTCTTTAACTCTGTCTCCTTTTCATAAATAATTATGTTATCTGGCTGTTCTTGTCCTCCAAGTGTTCAAGTTTCTGGGTTTTGTTTTGTTTTTAATAGAAGGAGATACAGTGCAATCAGAACAACAGGGATTACGAAAGCTGGAAGATCTGTGTAGGCTTTCAAGAGCACTGAGGTTAATTTATACTACTTGTGGTTTTCTTATGTACACAGAATGCTTATTCACTTCCTCCTTTTTTTAGTTTTTATTTTTTAAATACCTAACAAAGAATTTTTTTCCTTTTAATGGTCATGAGAAATTGACATCCTCTCTGGAACCTTTTGTGATATTGCTCAAGCTCCAGTGTATTTGAATTACAACAACTGTTTCCGTTCTTCTGCATGCTCTTGTTGTGCAGCAAGGCAAGCTCTTGCAAGTATAGGAAGGGCTAATTGCAAACACAGTTTTTTTTGGAATTAAAATTGCTTGTAGATGTGTAATTAGAAACAAGCTGGGTAAAGGTGTGCCCTTACGCCTGTATCTGTCTCTTTATTTACTGGGGAAACAATCCCTGTTGCAACAGTGAAAGTTTTCCTTCTGTATCATGTCATAGCATACTGTAGTCTTGAAAATAAATTTGAGGTTTTTTTTGCTAGAGGTTAAGTTGACTTCTCTGCTCCATGTCTTCTTTCTGGAGTCGTTAATGAAACATCGGTGAGATGACAGCACACTCCTTCTGTTTGCTGGAATACAACCTGTAGCCTCGTGGTAGAACACATTGTATTACGTTGTTCTCTCAGTTCATCTTCTTCTCTCCTAATTCTGTGCTCTAAACCTCTTCTGTGGCAGGAATACGGATAATCTACCACCATCTAACTTGCACAGCAGATAAAGTAATGGGAGATTCTGCAGGAACTCCTTGTGCAGTGGGGAGTGAGGGTTTATCAGATCTTCTGAATACTTGCAGTGGGACTTCTGACTTCCTCAAGGCACATGCTGATGGCAGTGACAAGGTTCAGATATCAAAACTGTCAGATTGACCACAAATTTACAAGACTATATATAAAAAGAAACAGAAGAGGTTGCTGAAGGGTAGAACATAACCTGTGACTCATGTAAAACTGTGTAAAGCTTGAACCCCTGTGTCTATGGTGATAGTAGAATTTGCAAGTATTTCTGTTCTGGTTTGCTGTAAGCTTGAAATACACCTGCTATTCTATTTACTGCCAAGACTGAGCTAAAAAATTCAACAGCCCATAGAACAAAAAATAGAGTAATTTTGTCGTTTAAAAAAAGGAAAGAACAAAAGAGATTCCCAGTCTTCTTTTTGTCACGTCTCTTGAGTGCCTGTCTTGGCAAAGCGATCAATGACAGCAAGTCTGTTGTAGCTCTAGACTAAAATAAGATCATGACAATGATACTGCCAGTGATGAAAAGCAAAACTAATTAGCTGCAAAAAAGCCGTATGCATAGTTGATAGTTCATGAAAGAGAATATGTATATTTGTGTATATATAGGTGTATTTATACATACATATGTAAATTATTTCTTGGTGTTTATCTAGTAAGGCACACTGTAATGTTGGAAAAAAATAGAAATCTCAATTCCTCATTCCATGACCTGTTCTTAAAACTGTGGTGTACTCAGGTCTGTAATGCATCCATCTGACTTGGATAAAAACGTTGGTGTGAGTGGAGTTGACAGAGAATTATGTAGCATTGGAGAACTTTATAAGTGTGTGTATGTTTTTTTCTACCCATACACATGGGAGGAAAAGGAAGAACAGATTTTTTTTTTTATTTTTTACATTTTATGAACAACAAATAGCCTTTCCTGCTGATTATTTCTATGGAGAATAAAGGGTATGTCAAGCTGTATTTAGCTAAAGGTAGCTTGAACCAAAGGCTTATTTTTGATGCATCTGTAAAAGAAAATTTTGAAGTCATTTTTCTCCTTGCTTTAACGGTTTGAAGTGAACGTTTTGTACACGTGCACTTTTTGAGAAGTTATTCCAAATCTTGATTGCTTGTTTTTTTATTGTGAACATATTTGCTGTAGCCCAAATGGAAGAAACAAGAAAACAACAACAAAAAAGCATCTTATTTGCCGTAGTTAGGGTTTATTTTTCTTCATGATAACTAAATAATTTTCTTCTATCCTACTTAACAGAGGAGGAACTCAGGAAGCTGAGAGAAGAAACAAACGCTGAAACATTAAGGCAAGAGCTAGAAAAGGAACGGCAGAGGAGGCTAGAACTAGAACAAAAAGTCAATGAAGTACTTAAAGCAAGGTAAGAGAAACGTCTTCACTGTATAGCTGAAAACCACTTGAGGTCTCAGACTCTCTGAACGAGGAGTTTTGGTGAAAACATCAATTTCAAGCCTAGACTCTCTTAGTTGAATAATTCACAGAGAGAAAAACTGTGCTTTCCTGTAAGAGTACATCAGGAAACAGAGAAGAAACAAAGACTAAAACATTAAGGCAAAGGCTTTAAAGAGGAATGGCAGAGGAAGTGAAAACTAGAATATAAAGTCAATGAAGTACTTAAAACAAGGTAAGAGAAATGTTCTCGCTATATAGTTGAAAGCCACTTGAGGTCTCAAACTTGCTGAATGAGGATTTTGGGTGAAAATATCAATTTCCAGCATAGACTCTCTTAAAATAAATGAGTAGTGCACAGACAGAGAAGCCATGCTTTCCTATAAAAGTACATCTTGTACAGAGAAGTACTCCCATATTACTTGACCCTACATACTGTCATAGCAACAGAGATATCATGACAGATGTCTGGTTGGAATGTTCTTCCTATCACCATCTCTGGGGTCTGACCTACCTGGAGCTATCAGCATGCATTGTGTGCTGCTGAATGCCACAGACCATGCCATGCTGTTGGATATGCGTTGCCTCTTCAAACACTGTCATCTCCTGACTGCCCAGTCCATGCTAGTCCTGTTCTGGTGCGTGCAAGGACATCCCAGTACCCCACCACAGTCCTTAATGTGTGGGAGTGGCTGAAATTTGAGCCTTCCTTGGCACTGCAGTGACAAGCGAGTATGTCCCTCCCCATACTCCTAAATTTGTTCAGCTTTGAGGACATCCTTCCTGATGCTGCTAAGCATCACATTTGATGTTATCTCTCTTTAGTCTGCCTTGCTGCATGGAGACTTTAGATCTTCAGACCATAGCAAATGCTTGGTGGCCTTATTGGTCTAACCCACTTGCCTGCATTATCTTCCTCAGCATAGCCAAGGTTACTTGGCTGAGTAGTTGGAGCTGTAGTTCAACATCAACTACTGTCATCACTAAGTAGTGCAAGATGAGTTGGTAATTTTGTGCAGTAAACACTGCTGGCTATTTAGAAGTGAGAAGCAAGAGCAAACAGGCAAATATGCTTGGATATGAGATTTCCAATGCTATACAAACTTCATCACCTGCTACTTCTTGCAGTACTTAGCCTGAGCATAAAAGTGCTTTTTTGGTTAGGCCAGCAGCCCATGTACCCTGCTATTCTGTCGCAATGGGATGGGAGTTGTTTATGGAGAACACGTGAGCCTAGTTGCTTTCAGTGATCTACCTCCCTCTATTGTATCCAGACCCTGTTTGCAGGCCTGCTATACATGAATTTTTTTATTCCCCTCTTTAAAATGCTAGTGTTACCTACCAGTGGAAGCTATGAAGGTAGTTCAGAAGTTCACTGTTAACTACAGAGAAGCAATTGTGGGAGTTTGTTTGTTCCTCTAACACATTTCATAGTGATTTCAAGAAATGTCTTTAGGTACAGAGTTGTGGTTATTCTCAAAAGTGAGTAACTGTTGATCATTCAGCTTAAGTACTGCCTTTGGTCACTTACTCTCCTTTTCTGCGGACTGTGGAGTTCCAGCTCTTCGTGTGTTTCCCCTTCATTGTTTCAGATACTCTTCTTTATCTTTTCTGTCTTCAGATGAAAAGACTGTGTTCACACTTCGTTCAAAATGTGGATTCCCCAAGGCTTTTATATAGCAGATGAATTAGGCATTCCTTCTTATTCTCAGAACCTATCACAGCATTAGATTTTTTTTCTTTGGCTGATGTTTTACCAGAATCACTGGTTCCATGCAAGATTGGTCTGTGTGCAGTCCTGACCCAAGCTGTATGCTTAGAAGGGGCTCTGTGAGGTCCTTGTAGAAGATCCATATTCCCAAGCCACTCCTGTGGTCATGCACTAGGAAGGTGACCTGCATGGCTCTGTTTTGGGGGATTTTTTCTGAGATTTTATGGTTGCTCTTAGGGCTGTGAAGTAGGAGTCCATTTTTACCTCCTGTGCTGGTTGGCTTTGCTGCATGCACATATAACTTCCATTTAGTGTTTAGACTGAAGATTCCTTGTTTGAGCGAACTGCTGGGGACAATGCAAGAGGGACAAACTTGGACCTGTCCCTGTGCTGAGAATACCTGTCTACTCGTTAGCAGCACTACAAAGTGTGAGTGTTAGTAGGTAAAACTGATGCCTTAGGACACCTTTTTGTCTCTGATGTGCTACCTGTTGTGGTTTAACCTGGCAGCACCACACGGTCATTTGCTCACTCCCCCACTTCCCAGTGGGATGGGGGAGAGAATTAAAAAAAAAAAACAAAGTAGAACTTGTGGGTTGAGCTAAAACTATTTACTAAGATAGGGAAAAAGAAAATAGTTATCATTATGTATATATAAAAGTGTATGGCAAATGATGCATAAGGTGTTGCTCATCAGTGCCCTGCTAGACCCCCAAGCAGCAGAATAGAGAGGGATGAACTCCCACCACCTTCAGAACTCCTTCCACTTGATGTCATATGGTATGGAATATCCTTTTGGCCTGTTTAAGTCAGCTGTCCTAATTCTGTTCCCTCCCAGCTCTTTGGGCCCTTTTCTGTGAATGGCCTTGGCTCTATACAGCACTGCTTAGCTGTAAACATTGGTGTGTTACCAATATTGTTTTTCTTCTAGAACCAAAACATAGCATTATACCAGACACTCTGAAGAAAACAATTCCATGCCAGCTGAAACTAAGGCACTATCTTGAAGGTGTTTGAGATAGCAAATTCCACGTGCTTGTAGTTGAGTACAGTACTGGTTGTATCATCAGCTCTGGCCCTTAGGCTTTCTCCTGAGGGCAGGTACACCTGGGTTCTAGGTCATGCCCATCGCAGAAGGGGGAAAATGATCCTATTCTTACTGAGAGTTCTGAAGAAGAACAAGGTCTTCCTCTGTAGGAGGTGCCCATCACCCTGCCTGTGGAGTTGCTCTTTACAGGGAGTAATGAGGGTGTCTGAGGATCTGATATCGGCCAGATGTGGGCCTGACTATGACTTGTAAGTGTGTGCATTTTACAGATAAAAGAGTTTGGTCTTTGTTTATCAAACTTCTGGGCTTTCTTTTGGCCCTCTCAGTGTTTTCTCTCCAACTGTCAACATCTGTCTTGTTCGGTTGTGGATAACCATAATCAGAGAAAATCTCTAGCAGGTGTGCCACTGTTAAACTAAGGTGGTATGACCTCTCCTCCTCAATGCTGTATTCCCATTTAGATATTTTAAGGATTACACTAGCCCTTTTAACTTGAGTTGCACTTGAGGATTACATTCAGCCAATTACCCATTTTATCCAAGTCTTTTTCTGACTCGTCTTGCTAACATTCCAATATTTTTGGGACAGACAGGTTTATACAACAAAAAAATGAAACTGCTTCCCAATTTACACTCAGAAGAGGAAAAAATGGTTTACCTAGGCTTTTTCTTAAATTGTGATCATTGTGTGAAATTCTTTTCCACTGCTTTTTATCTGTTTGCACTTTACTGTAGGCATTTTTAAATGCCTCTTTTATCACTACAGGCAAAGTGTTGACACAATCAAGCATGTGATAGGCTAAATATATATCTACTAGAAACTTAATTTTATTAAGTGAATTTATCTCAGAAAGTCACTACTTGTGCTTACATCAACAAAATCATATTTGCCCAAGTCTCAGTTAAGTTTTCATATAATCTTCAAGTAGATATACTTAAAATGTTTGCATGTATTCTCTTTGCTTGCAGAAGTGGACTACTAATGAAAAACAAATGAAGCTGTAGTGTAAGGAGAAAGAAATTATCATAGCTATTCCAGTATTCAGAATTATTTGTGAAGCAGATCAATACGTGTAGCTGTATAAATACATGCAAAGTGTTCAGCAAGGAGAGAACAATGAGTTGATGACGTATTTTTTATGTGTAGAACACGGGCTTATTTCATCAAATTGTTTGTAGGGAGGAGTGGAAGAAGAGGATGTTTAAATGGATTTGTTTGTTACAGTGTTCATTGTATGTCTGAGCATTCAGGATCAGGCCCTCAGCTGAAGTTTTCCATAGACGCTTTGAGACAACCCAGCATTTGGTGCAACAGCTGAAGCCAGTTACATTTTAGTAGTGGAACAATGCATAAATGATCTGGAATAGTCTGTGTGAGTAATGCTTGTTTAGTGTAAATTGTGGGCTGTTGCTGCCTTGTTTTACAATTTGTTTCCAGCTCTGTCACACAATAAAAAATAAGAAGTACTGCAACAACACTTAAAACAAGCTGTGTTTTATATGAACTGTTTAGTAGTAACATTGTGAGCTATTTTTAAGAATAGAGAGTAGACAATGGTTCTACATAAGCCAGTGTTTCTTCTGTATGGTGCATTTTTATTGACTAACTGGCCCCTTCCTAAATGGCATCATCTTCCATGCATGCACTGTTTGGGGCATAGCTGGCTTTGTCCCTTGAGAAGATGCTTTGGATGATGGTGAAGATTGCTGTGAAGGTTGAAGACTTTCTCTGCTGGAAAGATGCCTGTCAGGATGGGACTCCACACAGGTAGCAAGAAGCTGAGACCTTGGTCAAAAGTTTGGCAGTGGTACTGCACTGGGATTGCTAACAAATCCAGCTGGCTCAACTATCTGTCTGGTTATTTTTAGCTTAGCAGCCTGTCACCAAATCTTACTTCTGAAGTACCTCCTATCAAGAGTAGTTTTGGGTATTGTTTTGTTTTTTTTTTTCTGGCCACAAACATTTAGATGAGATCTTGCACAACTTGAGTTGATGACAGTTTTTCTGAGGGCTTTTCTTTTGTTTCTGAAACTACAAACTACATTAGCTATGTAAAATGTGGGAATATCTGTGTGGGAAGGACAAAGCCTACTGAGGTATTTGGAGTATTTTAATGGGAGGGAAATGGAAAATGTGAAAGTATTTTAACTGAAATATGTAACAGCCCCTCAGGTTGAGATGCCGTTGGAGGTGACTGATTTGTCTTTAAACTGGTTTGTGAAAATACCTCCTTTTTGCATAGTATTTATGTTTCTGATATTGGAAGGTGCTTTCTGTGAAAGTGCGTTTGTATCTGTGTTTCTTTGAGATCCAACACAGACTTGACTGGCTTCCACAAAAGCTGTCAAAGGAATGGTGATGGGTTTGTGAGCTCAGTATTAGAGCTGGTCTATAGAAAGATTGCGTTGAACATGGCTGAGAGCAGCCCTGTGGCTGTTGTAAGGCTGTGTGCAGTAGGTCAGGTCTTCGTATATTTTTTTGGAGAGATTCTTTTGATTCACATTCAGTTTAACTCACAGCTGTAGTCAAGGCTAAAGATGCTTAAAATCTAAATATTTAGATAAGATAAATGACCACCAGTTCAGCATCAAGGTTCCCTAAACATTTGGGTCATATGGCTACAGAGATAATAATTTGGCACCATTCTGTATGTTTCTGTGGGGCTGAATTGAGTGGAAGCCTCACTGATGTGTGCTTGTCATTTTTGAACGTTTGAACATTGCCTGTGTACTAGTCATGAACAGCTCTAACATCTATGCTTCCCTGCCAATATATAAAAGAAATCCCACACTTGTGCTCATCTTTTCTTAGCTGTAGCTTGCTATTTCCTGTTTTAATCAGCCTTTGCTTCTAAGTGGGTTCACTCTGTAGTGGTATAAACATGCTCTGCTCTCAGGAGGGTGGCCCGTTAGCCTTACTGACCACAGCTTTTTTTCTGGGTGGAAAGCATGCTCACAGAGGCATTATTGCAGCTTGTTTTCTTCAGTACAGGCTGCAGTTAGGAAACCCGCATCAAAACACAGCCTTCTGTGTTGTTTCAGGGACAGTTCATATTTTCCAGCCTTCTAACTGGTCCCTGGCATGAGAAGTGGTTCAGAAACAGTAGGAAAGATGATTCCTGCCCTTCAGGGGTCTTGCGGTAGTGGGTTGGGCTTCCCAGTGGGTGTACAAGCCTAAAGAATGAATTTTGAGCTTCCTGAACCAAATCTGTCTGAGGTGGCTAATTATAACCTGATTCACAGGTGCAGTAATGAGTTGTCATTAACCTGGTGATTCGTAAAGGTCATGTTCTTCATGGGGGAAGAGTAACAGACAGATGGCAAGTAAGGCAGTGCCAAAAAATGAACAAATGGAAAAACCACCAAGAATGGCCAGGGCCAGACTCTGGGGTGCTACTGAGGAAGCCAGTAAGCCTGGTATTCCAGACTGCTGCTGGATGAGATCTTTCTTGATTTTTTTCCAACTGACATAGAGAGTAATGACGCTGAGCTGCTTCTGAAAATAGATCCCGGCATGTCAAAGGAAGACCCAGCCTGAAGACTCTGACGGTTGGTGGTGGTGGGATCCCATCTCCATTCTGTCACTGGAGCCATTCATGTGTGACATCCCCCCAGAATGCTGTTCAAGCAGTGATAACCTGCCTGTGAATGACTGTGGCCTTCCTACCAAAATGTGTTTTCAGTGAAACGTGGTGGCAGTGACAGATGGTGACTAAAAATGTGCCACCTGTATGGTGTAGCTGTGTAACTGTGTTGGGAGAAAGACGCTGCTATATAATGATCTGTCCAAATTTGATCATGTTAATTGCTCCTTGTCTATAGAGAGACAGGTCTGGAAATGCAGGGTTGGAAGCATGTGGGGGAAAGAGCAAGGAGGAGGAGTGTCTGGGTGGAGGACCTCAGTGTTGTACACTGAGGGAAAAATTGCAGAGAAACACAAGTGAAAGTTTAGTTAGAAAAAAAACAATAACTGTTGGGATTTAGGTGACTTCTGAGGAAATTTGAAGAGTTGCTGCAAATATAGAAACTGTGCAAAAGTCCTGCAGAGGAGTGAAAACAAGTGATTTTCAAAGGTGAAACCATTGAGTTCACCTTGGCAGATGTCCAATTAGTTGATGAATCAGTAAGCTATTTCTAAATGTTCCTTTTAGAAATAAACAGGAATGTGGAAAGCCCGTTATGTATGGGGAGTGCTTGAGGAAGAAGGGAGATAATTAGTCTTATCATTTTTTCCATCTTAATCAGTCAGAATGCACAAATTCACAATAGCCTTTGCCATGTGCAGACAATATAGTGAGATCTTTACCTAATGTACTTCTTGGATATCCTACTTGGAGGAGGGACAAGATAAACCCATCTGTATTCTGTTACCTGCCTAGTGCAGCGTGAGCTCCGTGCTGACCTGCATCCATCCCACTTGATTCCCTTCCTGAGGAGCAAGAGGTGAAGGGAACATTTGAAAGCACCTACCTTGTCTGCTTAAATGACTGTCCGTAAAATTACACAGCTAACACATTGTTGTTTCGAGTAATAACCCTTTTGATCGTACAATTCTGTGTCATGTAAAGCTTGCTGCAGCTGTTGTTCTGTTTTCAAGGCTGCTTCTTCATTAGAGAAATCTTTCTGTAGCATGTCTGCATGGATGGCTAAAGACTTACGGACTGATGCTTGAAATGTTCTCAAGACACTTCAGCAGTTGGAGGCTATGGATTATCCAAATATAATATGAAGCCTTGTACATGTGCAGAATGGCCAAATCATTCTTGTTTTCCAAAATGCTTAGTTTTAACAAATGAGAGCATTATTTTTGACCTGTCTTGAAAGATGAGACCAGTGATGCCTGATTCTTGATGTGTTGTTCTAGAACATTATCATCTCTGTTTTTCACACTGTTATTTGAATTTTGCATTTTTTTTTTAAATATAGTTTCATCTTGGCTTGGAATCTCTGCACGGAGAGCTAACACTGTATCATTTTGTAGTAATTCTTGATATGTGCTCTTCTCACTGTGAAGATGAGTGGTATTCACTGTACTAACAGCGGCAGAATTCAAGGGTCATGTATTAAACTGTGGTATTGTTTGAGTACTGTGGTTATCAGCTTGCAGTATGGAATCCCATTTCATTTATTGCTGTGGGGAGAGTAAGGACTCTGAAGAGTTTTCTGGCAGCATTGCAATGAACGTGTAATGCAACAAAATTGACACTAAAATATTTTGTTAAAAGATCAGATTGAGCTGTTGCTGACAGGAAATGGCTAAACTATACTTCCCCTTTACACAGTGATATTTCCCTGGATCTTAAGTGCAGTTCATGGTGAATATTTTTAATCCTGCAATAGGGCATTAATTTGATTTTCTCTTAAATTAACTTGCAGCATTTTACATTGTTTCTGTTTTCTTTGTAGAGCTGAAGAGGTGTCTGCAACTCAACAACCTGCAAAGCCACAGGCACAGGCCAATGGAGCAGGTAATCTTGGTCAGATCTGTACTAGCAGTTTTTTTTCCACTCCTTTCTTCTGAAGCTCTTCCAGAAAGTAAGACTTTATGAGACCAGGGGCAAATCCTGCTTGATCAAACTAGTGACTTTTTATGATGGTGTAACTGCTTCAACGGATAAGGGAAGAGCCACTGATGTCATCTATCTGGACTTCAGTAAGGCCTTTGATGCAGTACCCCACATCTTTCTCTCCAAATCGGAAAGATATGGATTTGATGGGTGGACTGTTCAGTGGATGAAGAACTGGCTGCAGGATCGAGTCCAGAGAGTGGTGGTCAATGGCTTGATGTCTGGATGGAGATCAGTGATGAGTGGTGTTTCCCAGAGATCAGTGCTGGGACGGATGCTCTTTAATATCTTCATCAATGACATTGACAGTGGGATCGAGTGCACCCTCAGCAAGTTTGCTGGTGACACCAAGCTGTGGTGTGGGGTCAACACACCAGAGGGATGAGAAGCCATCCAGAAGGACTTAGACAGGCTTAAGCAGGGGGCCCAGGTGAACTTCATGAGATTTGATAAATCCAAGTGCGAGGTCTTGCACCTGGGTCATGGCAGCCCCGGCTACCAGTACAAGCTGAGGGTGAAAGGATTGAGTGCAGCCCTGCTGAAAAGACCTGGGGTACTGGTGGATGGCAGCTGGACATGAGCCAGCAATGTGCCCTCACAGGCCAGAAAGCCAGCCATACCCTGGGCTGCATCAAAAGCAGCGTGGCCAGCAGGGAGAGGGAGGTGATCCTGCCCTTCTGCTCTGCACTGGTGAGACCTCACCTGGAGTATTGTGTCCAGATGTGGAGTCCTCAGTATAGGAGAGACACAGACCTGTTGGAGTGTGTCCAGAGGAGGGCCACAAAAATGATCCAAAGAATGGAACAGCTCTCCTATGAGGACAGGCTGAGAGAGCTGGGGCTGTGTTTGGCCTGGAGAAGAGAAGGCTCTGGGGAGACCTGAGAGCAGCCTTTCAATACCTAAAGGGGAGCTACAGGAAAGAAGGCAGCAGGGTCTGTTGTGATAGATCAAGGGGAAATGGTTTCAAGCTTAAAGAGGGTAGATTTAGGTTAGATTTAAGGAAAAATATTTTACAGCAAAGGTGGTGAGGCACTGGAACAGGTTGCCCATAGATGTGGTGTATGCCCCGTTCCTGGACACTTTAAAGGCCAGACTGGATCAGGCTCTAGGCAGCCTGGTCTAGCTGTGGATGTCCCTGTGCATTGCAGGGTGGTTGGACTATATGATCTTTAAAGGTCCCTTCTAACTCTAAGGATTCTGTGATTCTACTCCCACAATTTCTGTACTGTCTTTTATGTGAACTACAGCGTACCATTTTTATCTGTCTCGCTGTAAGGTCAGTGTTTCCTTCTCAGTTCTACATCAAGTATTAGCATGTGGGAAACTACTTCATATTCTTCATTTTCAAATATGAATTTTTCTCAGCTGTAAACTGTTATCGAGGTCCTTGGTTTTCAAAAACTGGAATAGTTGTCTCCCATCTGCTCTTTCTTAGACTGTTTTATTGACCTTTCTTTCCAAGGAATAGTCTGTCTGTTGCTTCTAGAAAGTGATTCTCTGAGGTAGAGACAGCACAAAAGATGTGTCTTCTGCTCTCATCTGCACTGCTTTGTCCTGCTATATATTTCCACTGAAACTGGCATAAAGAAAGTGTGCAGTACTTTGTTGCTTTGCTGAAGTTTCCACCTCCCTTTCCTGTCAAATTAGCATGGTTGTAAGGCAGTCGTCCTGTTCTCTGCTCAGGAGTGTTCTGCTTTACACTTCCTTATCTCTACCTGACACATCAGCACAATAGGAGTGCTGAGATTTGGGTCAGACTTTTGTTAACAGAAACGCAGCAAAAAATTTGTTAGTGTTTGCTAAAAATTCTCATTTGTTAAGAGTGTTTAAGTAATTTCTGTACTTCTGTAGTAAGATGTTCCCATGTGCTGTACTTAGAGCAAAACTTATGCTGGATGCAGGAATCACTGTTGGTCATCTCTACAGGTATGGTGTAGTCTCTGTTTCTGTGAAATGACAACTAAATTGCATAGTGAATTTCCAGGAGAAATGTCAGTGAAGGACATGTTAGAAAGAATACAACCCTACCAAAAACAGCATATAGGAACATATGAAGTTTTATATGAAGATGTTTTCTAGTAATATCCTGATACGGAATGCTTCTTTTTTTGTAGATAAACGTAGTCACACGGTGTGTTCAAGACTCCAGAAGTGGTTTTGTGACAAATTTGGGGAGTATGTTGAGGACTTCAGATTTCAACCAGAAGAGAATACAGTGGAAACGGAGGAGCCACTTAGTGCTAGAAGGTAAGTCTTCAACATGACTGTAAGAAATTGTTGACTTTTTACAAGTTGCTTCTCTTCAAAGACAGAAAAACAACACCTTCTACATGATATGAGCAAGTGTCTGTATAAAAAGTAATTAAACTGAAGGCTGTCTCAAATGGTTTGTCAGTAACGTGGATGAAACACAGAACTTGAAGTCTGTCTTCAGTCTGAGGTAGTTATAAGAATTGTTTAGCAGGTTCTGTCATGTGCTTCTCAAAATGTGGGCAAAGGTTTAGTTAGGCTGCAGAGCTTTTACATTTCAATTTTTGATTTGATTGAAGATAGCCTATATTACTAGAAGCACATTTCGTAAGAGGCAAAAATGAAGCTAGATGCACAAACATTTAATTTATGGCTGCGAACAGTTTTCCAGAGACCAGATGAGCACAACTGCATTTTAATGTAATTCACTTGTTGTCTGTTTAACGAGTTTCTTTTATTGTTTTTTTTTCAGGTTGACTGAAAATATGAGAAGATTAAGTAAGTGCTAAAAGTAATTTCAATTTCTGCAAGTAGAAGTAGTTCTTAGTAACTTTATTGAGAGGACTGCTGCATACAACGTATAAAGTTTAGAAATATTTCTGCCAGTTGAGAAGCAGGAATGATTCTGAAATTCTGCATTAGTGTTTGGAGTGCAAAGTAACTTAGATGAACAGAGGTAGGAGCTTGCCTTCAATCTTGAGTTACACAGCGTATCTCAGCAGTAAAAATGTAGTGCTAATTAAAATGTGAAAACATGTAACAAGTGAGAATGGGTTATTTCTACAGTGGCAAAATGCTTATTCCTGTGCTGCCCACATACTTTTTCCTGAGCTCCTTGTAGTTTGTTTGCTGTGCTTTTTAGATGATGGTTTCAAAGGAGGAGGGGTTAGACCATGAGTGTGTCTTGTATTTTTTTTCTCTTAGTGAGCTGGTAATTTATTTTGAAAGGTGAAGGATGGGTGTTGGCAGGTTAAACTAAGTAGTTAAACCCTCCAGAAGTTCTGTACAGCCAAGAATTGCTACAGCTTGAAAAAAAAAAAAAGGCTGTTTTGTGCCCTGAATCTTTATAGTACTGTTGAGGGGAGGCACATAAGGGTCTTTGATTCTCAGTATAATTGCAATTTTATTATCCTTAGAATCAATACCAGTACTTTGGGAGCATACCTGTGATCTGTTCTCTGTGGTGAATGTGCTTTGCCTTTCGAGTAGCTTTAAAAAATTAGTACTGAGCTTATGCTTGGAGTGGTTCTCAAGGGTGCCTGTTGTTCAGGGGTGCCTGACTGCCACCTGCAGCTCTCAAGGGCCTTTCCATCAGCAGTGCTTTCCAAGTGGTGACCTTCCCTGCAGGTTTGGTGTGGGGTGGTGAAACAGAGCAGATGGGAGGAACTGCTGGAAGCAGTGCTCAAGTCAGTGCCTTGCCTGATGCATCGAGTCTGCCCTTCCACTTGTTTTGTCCACTGCTTTGTTTATGTCACTGACGCTCAAGGAAATGTGGCTCTTTAATCACTGCCCACAGGGAATGCATCAAGGCTAGTTGAATTTCAAGCCAAACAAAGTAGGACAGCGAGTTGCAGGCTCTCTTGAGGAAAGCCTTTCAAAGCTGTGCTGTGCTGCAAACCAGAGTGGATACCTCTGGGCCCCCCTGTGCAAGAAGAATATTCACTCTTATCAGTAGGAGAGGCAAAATCAGTGTTTTTTAATAGAGAAAACAAAGGTCTTCTTGCAACAGCCCCTTCCTGTTTTGCTGTGTTGCTTAGCTAAGTGGTAAAAGAGCATGTAGGAATAGAAAGAGTAGAGAACAAGTGTATTTTTAGGGAGCCGAAGAAGAGCTGCTTTTGGTGCCGCTGCCTGGCTGGGTGCGTCTGCAGGTGGGAGCAATGGCTCTCCTTGCACAGATTTGTCACCCAGCAAGAGCAAAGGTTTGCAGAGCTGAGAGACAGGCAGCGAGGTCCTGTGCTGTGCCTTAGAAAGAGTAAGCAGCCAAGCACCGCTGCCAGTTTGACCGCAGCAGAAGTGCAGCCAAGAGATACCTATCCTGGTTTGAGGTCAGCTCTTCTGGAGTAACAGTGGATTGCTCCTTGGTGGCTTGGAGTCCAGTCAGGCTAGTTTTGCTTGTTTTACAGTACAATGAGCTGACCAGTGCTGAGTTCTTTGGAGCAGTATAAACAGAGCTCAGAACAGACTGCTGTAGGCATCCAAGTTACCCTTATATAAATAATGCAAATCTTGATTTATTTATTTGATGTGTACTTAAGAGTTTAGATATAACTTTTATCTTGAATAACATTTCAATTTTTGAAAACATATTACTTAACTGATTGTTGTTACATTGATGGGTCTCTTAAGTTTTTATTTTCCTTAAATTGGATAAGTCTTTTTATGTTTACGTGTCTTGAATGTTCTTACTAACTTTCTGATTTTGTTGTTTGCCATTTACAAGTGATTTAACCCTACCATCAGCTAATTCTTATAATTGTGTTTTTTCTCTTCTCTGTTTAGAGAGAGGTGCCAAACCCGTTACTAATTTTGTGAAGAACCTTTCTGCCTTATCAGACTGGTATTCTATCTACACTTCTGCTATTGCCTTTATTGTAAGTTATCCTATTCCTTCAGAAGTAGTAAGAACTTAATTTAAAATGTATTATTTATGGGAATTCATTGAAACTGCCATATATTCAGAGGAGTTATGTTGAAGTCAAATCAAGTAGTGGGATTACAGTTAACATAACAATTATCTAAGGTGTGCGAGGCAAAGGGACACGGACGGACCCTTCTCAGTGGTGCGTAGCGATAGGACGAGGGGAAACGGCCACAAACTGATGCATAGGAAGTTCCACACAAATGTGCGTGGGAACTTCTTAACAGT
>JANHGO010000398.1:0-41349 GCA_024606505.1 Aquila spilogaster
CATGGTCGTCCCCCCGGGCTGCAGGGGAATCTCTGCTCCGTAGCGCCGGGCCCCCTCAGCCCCCGGGGGGGGGGCCGGCAGCGCGGAGGGGGCGGTGCGAGGGTTCCCCCCGGGGCGCTGCCTCCCCAGGTGCGCTCCCTGCGGGCCGGGGGCCGGCGGAGCACCATGGTGGAGAAGCGCTGCCCGCGGTTGCAGCGGGACGGGGTGTACCGGTGGTTCTCGGAGCTGCCCTCCCCGCAGCGCGTGGAGTTTCTGTGCGGCCTGCTGGATCTGTGCATCCCGCTGGAGCTGCGCTTCCTGGGAGCCTGCCTGGAGGACCTGGCTCGAAAGGACTACCACTCTCTGCGAGACTCCGAGATCAAGGCCAACAACCCCGCCGACCTGGGCAGCCTCACCAACCTGACGGACGAGGTGGTGCGCAGCAAGCTGCTGGTCTCGCTCGCCCTGCTGGGCTCTGCCCACCGCGAAGCTGCCGGGGTCCTCTTCCGGACCCTCACCCACATCGATTCTGTCATCAACAACTACGGGCTGCAGCTCAACGAGGGCCGCACCGGGGATGAGTTCCTGTTGCTCTTCACCATGGCGTCCAACCACCCCGCTTTCAGCTTTCACCAGAAGCAGGTGCTGAGGCAGGAGCTTACCCAGATCCAGAACATCATGGCCAGCACCAGCAAGAATCCCAGCACCTCTACCCTCAACTCCATGGCGACCTATCCGGGCTGCCATAAGGTGGGTCACATGCTGAGATGGCATTGCTGCAGGGCACCGTGGTGTGACTTTCAACCTAGAGTCATAGAGTGGCTTAAGTTGTAAGGGACCTTAAGGATCATTGAGCTCCAACCTCCTGCCGTGGGCTGGCTGTCATCCACCAGATCAGGCTGTCCAGGGCCCCATCCGTACTGTCCTTGGGCACCTCCAGGGATGGCGCATCCCCAGCTTCTCTGGACAACCTCTTCTGGTGCTTCACTGCTCCATGAGTAACCTAAATCTCCCCCTCTTTAGTTTAAAGCCATTCCCCCTTGTCCTATCATTGCTAGACCATGTAAAAAGTTGCTGTCCTTCCTGCTTACAAGCTTCCTTTAAGTACCTCTCTTCTTTCAACCTCTTCTTTCTCTTATTACAGATGTTCTAGTAGTAAATGGCAGCCTAAGGGGTTGACAGATCATTCCCCTGGTTGGTGCTGGGGGTGGAAAGAGGGGGTGTGAGGAGTTCTGTTCTCACTCAATGAGAAGGAGTTCACAAGCTGATCAAGAGGCAGCAGTATGAACTTTAGCTGGTTGTTCCTGGGAATGCTGCTGCTTCCCTGCTTCTGCCAGGTGCGTGGAAGCCCTGTGATTTGGTAGGGGGAGCATGTGTCATATCTGTAGGTGTGAGGTTAAGCATCTGCCTAAAAGTGTTTCCATAGAAGAACTTGGAAGGAAGGGTCAGCTTGGGAAGTAGCTGTTCAGTGGCAAAGGCATTGTGGTGAGTTTGGGTTTGGGGCAGGCAAATGTTTGGAGTTTCTGATGTTAAAGAAATGTGGTGGTTCTGCGTCACCCTGAACCACCTAGGCATTGATCCTGGTGTCAGAGGTTCGCCATCATTAACTTGCTGTGTGCATTCACTTGGCAGCAATTAAGCTAGGCAGTATCGTTTGAAAGTGTGCTGTTGGTAATGAGATCTGTTAGTGAGCACCGAAGTGCTCTCAGCAGCCTGCCACCAGCTCGGGAGTCAGGCTGCCCCATTGACTGCGTTTAACCTGCTTGGAAGTTCAAACCGAGTAGCAAGGAAGTGGGTGTGTGAGCAGTTAACAGCCTGCAGCTCCCGAGGCTGCACTGACTCAGCCAGCAAATAACCACCTTACCCTTCTGCTGGGAGAGACTGTGTATACCTGAGGGCTACAAAAATCTCTGTATTGGAATAGTATCCTAAATAAAGCTGTTGCTGAGGGCTCAGCACGGGTTCCATTGAAGTTAAGCACCGAATCTCAGTCTGAGACAGAAGTGTATGCTTACTCTTCTGCTGAATGCAAATTTCCTTCTAATATTGTGGCTTCTTTTGGATACTGCTCTTTTTTTTCTGACTTTTGTTGAGAGTTCTGAAACTTATTTATCTTCCTTTTCTGTGTCTTTAAACAGCGCTTATTCCTGACATTTTATTTTAAGACAAAGGAGCAGAGTAAGGGAATGCCTCTTCATTAACTTCAAACCTGTGTGTGAATAAAATAGAGATGGAAACAATATTTCACATAGAAGGCTCTCATTGAAACCAGGGTGAGCTTCCTGACAGATACTTAGTTACTCATATCTTCCCTTCTTCCGAAGTTGCATAGACCCTGAGATTGAAAGACTGCAAATCATCCACGAGTTTTCCCAAAATAAGACGAGCAAAGAAGATGAAATTACAAAGGCAGGAGTGTTTTTCTTAGACGGTGCCCTCAAAGCTTCAGAAATAGTGCATATTTCATGGAGGTGAAAAACTCCAGCGCTATTTAAGTCAATTTAAGATGGACGGAGATTCCATCCCATTCTTCCTGCCAGCAATGAGGTGTATGGTGCTGTCTCTTGGTTCTTTTGCTTCTGAACACATTGAAAGATTCTCTCTTTAAAAAAAAAAGCCACATTTTTTTTAGAAATGGGTTTTGAAGGAAACTGGTACCCAAATGCGGAGTGAGCTGAGAGGGGAACGAAGGAGGTGATTTACTTTTGCAGTCTCTGAAATGCGTGTTTTGCTTGAACAGATGCAGATTTCCTTTTTTAAGATTGTTGAACTCTTTAGATGATGACAGCTTGGTCATTTTGCTACTTTTAGAGTGAGTAGTTGGCTTAGAACAACAGTTGGATGAAGTAAGTGGAAAAAAAATGCCTTTCTCCATTCAGCTCTGTTTAAATATGCACAAATAAATTCCAGCACTGCGGACTTGAATCTTGTGATGCTACCAAGCTATGTTGTGACAATACTTGTGTTGTAACATCACCTAGAAAAAAAAAAACAAGGCAGATGTCAAGAGAAAGTGAGCTTCCCTGGGCTGCTGCCTGCCAAGTCCTGTGCTCCTCGTCCTCTTCAGACCTGGAGGAGGATTCCTTCCTTGGAGCCAGTGCTTCCTCGTCACTCTGCTGCTTTACTACAGCCCAAATGATGCTAAGCTGGTACTTGGAGGCAATGCTGTGAGATTACATTTACTGTGCAGCTTGAGGACTGTTCAGACCCATGATGACCTGCACATGACTTGCTTTTTCGGGCAGTTGTGAGAAAAATGGTTAGCTTGTTGGACAGTACTTTTTGCATAGTCTGTTCTATTAAAATATGGCCCAACTTGATACAAGCTACAGCCTTTTTTCCAAGGGCTTGGAGCTTGCAATCCATCTCCTATCTCTTTCCACTCTTACAGTGAAATAGCTCCAAAAAGGTTGCATAGGATACAGTCAATGGTGTGAACAGTTGATGCAAAATTACAGTAGAAGTCATGATTCTTCTAGTTGCTTTGGGGTAGGTAATCCCATTTAAGCCTGGCTAGCGATGCAAGTCGCTGCTTTTTTAGTTGCTGCAGTTGCTGACTGCAAGGAGGCACAAAACAGCTGCTGGTAACTTTTTGCTTTAACTTTTACACTTAAGGATTATTCTTCGTTTATATCCATCTTAAAAAGATGCAGAGAAGGTGGCTGTGTCTGGCTCTAAGTAGGTCAGTAATTATCAGATATATTGTTTCTGCTTGATAGTACAAAGTGAACATTGAGTTTGTTTGCCCTAAGTAGGGAAACAGCATCCTCCTCTGTGGAGCAGACTGTAGTTTTAGTCTGTGAGTAATTTCTGTGCATTGTCCTGTCCTGCATTCTCTTCTGCTTTGGGGCAGTGTTAATGCTTGCAGGACTTGAAGTGTGGGTTCTTGAAACTTCTGGTTTGTAGGTGTACAATCAAAGGTTGTGTGGTTTTTAAAAGTTGAAACAACATAAATTGTCTTCACATGAAGCCCAGGCATCTACTTAGAGCCTTGCCTTTTAAAACTTCTGTTCCTACAGGGCTTATATTTTTAGATGAAAGTGGTGCACCTGAGTTATCAGGCTGTTTCTGCACCTTGGAATGTCTTTATCCTGCTGTCTTTTTTACTTTTGCCATGAAGGAAGCAGGATGGTACCTGAAGGCTCATTGCTGTGCTGAGAGCTGAGGCTGTGTCTCTTCTCATCGTGCAGGGGCTAGAAGCATCAGGGCACAGCAAAACCGTGGCTGAATGTGTGACCCACAGGGAAATAAGTGTCTCAAAGTGTTTCCGGGTGTCATGCAGATGTCTATCCTGTGTAACTTGCATCATTTTTTAACTATAGGTGAAAATGTAGTGCTTTTAATTCATCCTTGGTTGTTTTGGGGGGGCTTTAGGGATGCTGTCCTTACAGAACCCCTTATACTTATGTCTTGTACATAGTGAATACAGGGACTTACTCAGACTCTGGAACTCAGTGTAATGTGAATCTCTGCACGGACTCATGTTTTCTATGAAATCTTGTATCCTCAGCACTGAGGACATAACTTCTAGAACGACAAGGGGAGTTGCTTGTGCCTCTGCCACCTTGTATTTCTGAAAGTTGCTTAATTTAGGAAGACCATTCTGTGAAACAAGGGAAGTAAGATGATGCTTTGGGTACTTAGCGCCTGCTCTGCTTGCTGGCTGTGATGAGAGCTGGCTGGGGCTTCAGCTGCAGAAGCAGGGTCATAAATAGGTCTGAGCACTGTTTGTTTGCAGCTGAAAGGAAGTAAGTTGGTGACAGTGCAGTTCTGTGGCTGTTCCAGGTTGATAGCTTGTGAATGGGAAAAGAGCTCCTGCCCAGTCAGCTTCCAAATACTGCACCAGTATCTATTTCCAGTTTATAGCATAAGGTGCTATTTTTCAGCCGTGCTAATTCCATAGGCTTATCTAAAACTTAGAAATCACTAAAAGGCTACTGGAGTTGTGTAGAGCTGATGTTCCAAGGGGGTCTCCGTCAAATACCTTCTGTATTAGTTTCTGCAGCGTTTGCTGCAGGTGATTCAAATTGCAAACTCTGTCTTCAAAAATGCTCATATTTTATATTCTGTCTGTGGAATGATGAGCTGGAAAAGGCACCTACTTGGTAGGCTGAAACAGAGCCCTGTAAGTCCTCACAGAATAAGCAACCTAGCTGTGACCTGTCAAGTTCTGTTATGGTTTTTGCTAGCTTTGTAGGAATAGAACAGTTCTTGTCAGTACTCTTGTTTGGAGACTTTTGTCCAGCTATGATAAAATGCTTCAGTCTTGAACCTGTAATGTTCTCAGAAATGGGCTTAAAATACAAGGGAATCCTTGGAAGGCAGCGGTTTTGTGTAATAACGGTGTTCTCATCACCACCAAATTCACTTCTGCATATTGTATGCTGTTGCATGATGAACTTGATTTTAAGAACCTAAACTAGTTTGCTCGAAAAATGGACTGTACATCCAAATGCTGGGGGGAGAGCAGTCAAAAAAGAAAGCTGTGTTGAACTTGTTTTTTCCATGAGCTGTCTTCCCTTTTTTTTTGTGCAGGCTGAATGAAGCTTTGTTTTAGGGATGCGTTCCACTTTATTTACTCTTTTATCTATTGATGACCTACTAAGCATAAGATATTGAAGACCTCATCTCTTCCGGAACAGAATGCCTGCCATAAGGTGCTGTGCATGGTGAACTGTACCAGGTTTATGTGCATCAGCACACAAGCTGTGTGCAGAGCCTACTTGAAGAGCAGAGCCAGCAGTAGGTAACCACACCTAACAAGCATTCTAGTGTCTGACTTCAAAGGCACTGAACAGCATCCTTGTTTGGAAACATTTAGCCAGTTGGTTTAGTGTTGGCGTTGTTTATTTGGGTGTTTTTTTAGGAGTTTGAATTGGTGAAACTGAGATCCTGTAATTCTTCAGTGATTAGGTACAGGCACTGCTTGCTGGCAGGATGGAGCGCTGATTTCCTCTTCGGACTTCTCTTAAATATGCAGTGGTACAGTAGAGCCTGGAGTGCCAATTAACCTTTCCATTAGGGAAGTGCTTAGGGTTTCATGGCTTGTGTTACACCAGCAGACTTCAGAACTGGGCCTGACCATTTTACCTCCAAAATATATACACAGGTCCCATGGTTGCAGTTTCTCATGCTTACAATGGCAACGTAAGTACTGTAGCTCTAAAGTCAGTGTAGTGTTGACATTTTTTTAAAGACAGATGTTACTAAGGACAGAAGGCTTCTGTAGCAGAATGGATCATGATATGCTTTGAAAGCTTGAGAAGCTGAAGGTCCTTTTCCCTTCTGATGTCTGTGTGGTTGGGAGTGTTCCAGTGCAGAAACAGGGACACACGTACCTCAGCGCTTGGATGGAGAGCAGGAATGATCCCAAGGGCTGGTTATAAGGAGCTGTGTTTTGGTATTGAGGCGTTCTTAATGGCTGTCAGGCTTGTAAGATTCAAATTTGATTCCTTTTTTCTTCGAAGGAAAAAGTGAAATAACTGTCTTATCGTCTGTCTTCTCTGAAACACGCAAGATGCACCAGAATTCTGAAGTGCCCTGTGTTAACACCATGCATGAGCCTGTTGCACTTGCCTCCTGCCCAGTAAGTTGCAGTAAACCATGGCAGACCACGTAGATGAAACAGACCGTTTTCAGAGTTTTTCCCCGTTGTCTTGTAAACTTTAACTCATAGTGCATCTTTTTGGCAGGAAACCCCACATACTCTGCCTGTTTGGCAGGCTCATGTGGTTAACTGAGATTGCATAGTGGTGGCAAAAAAGATGCACTAGCTAATAATAAAGAGTTCTGAAACTTCTGTGCACAGCTTTGCTTGTGGGGTAAGTGCACATCTCTGCACTAAACAGTCGCCAGGTCTTGCAATTGGCATTCGTACACAGCACAGTGCAATTAAAGTCCCGTTACTGTGCAGTTGTTGTGTATTTCCGGAATTAATGTGTTATCTGCAATTCTTTAAAGGATTTTTAGTGGAACTTAGTCTGTACAATACAATCCAGACTTCTGTGGTCCGTCTGTTACAGTGAATTTGTGGTGGAGCCTTGTAGCAAGTGGGTGATTATCCCAGAGTATTTAAGTACTGCATGCCTCATTTCATCCCAGTAATAGTCTCACAGGACAGAAGCAACCAATCTATTATCGTGCTTTACTGTGAATTGCCTTCTCACCATCTTCCTACAAGAGTTGCTGTTGAAAAACATGGATTCATCCCACTTGTGTCTGGTGCTGCTTTTTTGATGGGTTCTAAGTGTTGGAATTACATGAGTTTCAAGCAGTAGCACCTTCATCTCCACTTAGGTCCAACAAAGCAACTAGGTGCGTGTAAATTTAAGTGTGTAGCAGTGTTGAAGGCTTCAGTGGCTATGTGAGAAGTTGGATGTGTCTGTGAGTGTTCCTTGAACATTCTGGGGGAAGATCAGTAAGACCCTTAATCTGCAAGAGGAATAATTTTAGGTACTGGGAGTTCTAGGTATTTGCATCTGTAAGTAAATGCAGGCTGGTGCCCGAGGCTGTGGTTCTGGTGGTGGCTTGTTGTAGCCCCATCTTGCTCCTGGGTTTCCAGTCCTGCTAGCTTTTGGGCTTTCCTTTCTTGCTGTTCTTTCTGGTTCAGATTTAACCTATTGAACAATGTCACGCATCAGCAGGCTGATACTGGAGTGTTAGCAATGCATTTCTTGTAAAAGATTTGGGAACCTGAGCTATATATCTGTTGGCAAATAGCAGCTTATCTACCTAAGCATGCAAGGGCTGTATTGGTGCCATCAAGCTGCAGCACTTCTGCAAACAGGATTGCACTGTGTTAAAGACCTTGGTGTTAACCTCAAAATAAGCTGCTGTTAATGCTCCCTAATATGAAACTGGCAGGAGTGAATGGAGTTGACTGTTCTTTTTCCTCTAGACTTCAGTGTTCTGATTCCCGAATCCTCTGTTACATGTTATCTGCATCAGCCTTAAGTGCAGAGGTCAACTTAAAACTATGAAAAGCCTTTTGGAAAGGGGAATTCTGAAGGCAAATAATAGCAGGGGTGCTTCTGTTGGACCTTCCTGCAATATCAGTTGGAGAACGTGTTCTTTTCAGCTGCAGCCGTGGTATCTTGCTTAGCTGATTCTCCTCTTAGATTTTGCTCACTCTTTGTGTGTGTAATGCATGACCTAAATTTCATGCCTTAATAGGTATAGAAAACAATATTTTATCCCTCTTGATTTATTTTTTTTTGAGCAAATTCTTCCCTTAGATCTTATATCATTGTTTCCTTAAATTATAGGTCATGCTACATTTTAGGTAGCAAGCATGTTGATTTGTTAGCATTGGCTCCATTTCAAGCTAAATCAGCAAATACTTTGTTATTAAACCATATATTTTCCGTGTTCCGTTGAGTTATTCTTAGGGGAATGTGCAATTGTTGTTTCCATTTCTAAAAGAAAAATAACAGTTCTCACCACATTGTTTGACCTCTATCAGTCCTGTTATTTTTCTGAAAGACCTTCCTGCATGAAATAGATGCTGTCCCTGGGGAGTGCAGCAAACAGTGACTGCATCTGGCGCTGTGGATTTGCCACGTTTTGCTCTGCCTTCAGCTGTCCTGCCTGGTGGCAGAGCCGTGTTGGGCAGCAGCTGTTGGAGGAAGCAGCACCTGTTGAGGTGACTGCTCCTGGTGAGTTTGTTGTGTGCTCCCTGACGGATAAAGTCGAGAAAGCACTGCAAAATCCAAAATAAAATAAAATAAAATCTGTGCCTGTTGGTACAGCTGATACTGAGAAGGAAGTGGTTGTGTTCTGCTGGACAAAAAGATGCTTGCTGGCAGTTAAAAAGGGAAAGATGTGATAATGGCTGAAGTTCTGGCAGTGGCTGCTGGTACCTTGATGCGTTTGATGCCCACAGAGTCAGCAGCAGGGCTTGTTCCCAGCCAGCTGCAGGGCCTGGGGGCTACAGTCTGCTGTCTTGTCACCCAGGGGCCCTTTGGGAAGGATGGAATGGCTTTGCTACCATGGAGAACAGGCGTAAGAGAATTCAAGCTGAATCTCAACCTGTCACTAGTTATGGTGAAGTTTTTGCTCTTCTTGATTATGGCAACTGCTTTAACTTGAGATTTCAAGAGACAAGCTTGCTTTTCATTTGGAAAACCCGAAGTGTAACTTTGAGCCAGATGCTTTGGTATGGAGGGGAGTCAGCATGAACTTGGAGTTAAGTAAAAACAATTTAACAGTCTCTGCACCCATGTGAGTGTGCATCTTCTGGAGCCACTGCATGAGCCAGAGCTGGTGTTACGTTGCCAATATCTTAATGAAGCTATGGATGGTGTGTCACAGGGCTCTCCTGCTCTCTGGCCCTCAACGGATCCCTGTGCCAAGGATGAAATGAGGTACAGTGAAGAATCTTTTAGTGCTTTATCTCCCTAGGATTGCTACTGTATTTGATTAGTCTTCATGAACTGTTTCTGCTGATGATCTCAGAAATAATGTTGTTTGGAAATCCAGTCCAGTCCCAAAGTCTGATGCTGTGCCCTCTTAGACCTTGAATGATCTGTGATTTTCCTTCTGTGTGCATAAAGCACACATAAAATGACACTTCTGCAGCTTGTTGTGATGTGTAGCCTATTTCTGTTGTCTTTGAAAGGTTACCACCTTTGCTGCAGACTTTTTACTGCTTTAGAACACCAACCTTTGCCAGTTGTAGAGCAGCAGAATCTTGCTCTTTAACAGCATCCAGTGGTTTGTGCTGAACCCAAGCTAGGGCTTACAGAACTGTGCAGAGTGATGAACGTTCCTCCTAGAACTTGCCTGAAATTGAGTTTCTGTGGTTTGCTTTGGCCAAGTCCTCACTGAGCAGCTACAGTTCATCTCTTACCAGCGCTTCTCCCCGCCCTCCAAAGACAGTATCCTCTGCAGTTCAGAGCTGATGGGTTATTGCTCTGTTTTTGCTTGGCCTCAAATAGTTTTGGAAAAGTGCTGCTACGTCTTTGGGAATAAAACTGATCCATGAAACGTTTTTCCTTATTCTACTTTTCGGAAACAAATCCAAACCTTTGCGATATTGGTATGTTTAAGTCAGTGGAAAAACTGATCTGAAGTTTGGGACAAAAGTTTTGAGCAGGCAGAGATTCAGTGGTTCTAACACCAGTCAGCTCCCTAACGAAGAGCCCCATTTGGAACTAATCAGAGCTCTGTGATTGTTCTGGGCCAATTTGAAGCTGCTTTGCTTTGATGTGTGGCTGAATCAGATAGTGCATGAGCTCAGGCAGTCAAGACATACGGGCTAGATTATTCTTTACTGAGCATATAAAAATTAAATGTTTATGGAGAGAGCTGGAGGTTATTTATAAACGAAATGCAAATTTTGAACTGCACGCCACGCTTATTGTAGGAATACTGGACAGAAGGGAGTACAAGATAGGAGCTAACACATTGCAATGCAGACTGCTTGCTTAGGGATTTTTTTGAATCCGTGTGGCTATGCTCTTATTCACTTTCAAGTATTATTTTTATTTGCTGATCTCAGTCTTTGGAACCTGGCTGTTTTGGGTAACGTGGTTTCGCCTGAATCTAATGCTGTAGCTTACCGTGTTATTTAGTTGCCCTTGGGAGTCCTTCCCCTGGCAGCGGGCTGCTGGGGTTGCTCAGTCCACTGCAGCGAGAGCTTAATGAGCTCCAGGAGAGGCACAGCGCAAGGAAAGCTCACTGGGGAAGGCTGCCTTTGGCAAGGGGATCTTGAATCATCTCCTCCTTCCTTCAGGCGTAGTTTTATGGCTCGTCTTGTCAGTGTGAGAGCTTGGTGCTACACTTTTCTTATTGGTGAAAAGCTGTGCTGGAGAAGTAGAGAAGTAAACTTTTCAATCCAGAAGCAGAGTGCTGGTGCTGAGGAGGAAGGCAGGGACCTGCAATCCTGCTTTCTTGTGACATTCTTCTGTCTTTCTGGGTTGGTTTCTTTGCACATGTAAGTTTTTCTGTGTCTGTAGCTGTAGCAAATCTTCCACTTGTGTTACTGCCTTAAAATGTGTCTAAATGTCAGTAGTAGATGGGACCTGCAGTAGTTAATTGTACAGAGACGGGAAGTGCTGGCTTTGACTTGCATTGCCTTCTGATTGCCATCAATATGTAAAGCCAATGGCAGGGTGAGCATGTGGATCTCAGGGTAAGGTGTCTCAGCTCATGGCACTATCTGATGTAAGCAGGGTGTCAGGGAGCCTTGCTGCAGGGAACTGGTCTGTGCTATTAGTCATCCTGAGCAAAGGGAAGCTGATGTTGAGACGTGCGTTTTCTGCTTTGATTCATCAAAGACTAAAATTGATGTTCAGTTCTAATTACAGCTCTGTGGAATTTCAAGCTCTACAGTACTATGGGATTTCACATGAACTCAAGATGTGGAATTGAAATTGAAGTAGTGCATTAGTACGAGTGCTTTTGTTAGCTTTCACTACCTCTTCAAAACACATTTTCCTCTTTGAGATACTTACTTCTTTGTGTTCAGTGCTGCTAATGTAACTGTTCATCCACTTCTGCTTCTCATTACCTAGAGAACAAGAGAGTAATTGCCTTGCTTATGAGGCAGGCGTTGACTGTTGCCACAAGTAATAGATGTTTTTGTGTTGCTACATAATTGTGAATGGTCTTGTGGACAGCAGCTGAAGTGGGCAGTGTTCAGTTCTGCTTTTTCTAATAACTTATGTTTGTTTATGTACTTTTAAGTGGTGGTGGAAATCGGTTTCTTATGCTAAATGCAATAGAGAAGGTACACATTAAGCCGTGAAGTCGGTTCTGATGATGATGCAGCCTTCTGCTTGGGCGTTCTCAGCGTCTCATTTCTCACTGAAATGGGCTTTCAAACAGCAGAGACAAGAATTAGTTTTTCCCTAAAGTGGATTTTGTTCCTTGTAGTCCATGTGGAAGTACTTGAAAATGCCTTCAAGTCTGCATCTGTGTAGGTAGGTGACACAGCATAAAGTGACTGATGTTTTCCAGGAGCCCTTTCTCTCTGTGTTCTCTCATTGAAAAGTTAAGGACTGCGATGTGGAGAGCTTAATAGCCTTGCAATATCTCTACGATTGACTGCTGTGTGACTATTCTTTAAAAAAGAATTATACTCTAAGTAGCTTTATAGATTATCTTGGCTAATCTAGATTTGTGAATAGCTGCTGACTACAACAACTTCCCTGGGCTGTTGCTTGTGGAATATCGATGGCATTGCTGCTGGGTTTTGGAAGCCTTCACCTCCTACCTGCCTTCAAAGCAGAACCGCTCGCTGGAGCAAGGTGCGGTGTTTGAGCACCTGAGTTTATTACATCAGATTTTTGTGTTTTTCTTTCCAGGTCACTGCAAGGTCCGAGACCCCCATAAACAGTGTCAGTAACAGTTTGGAAAATGTCCTACATACATCAACACATTCCATTGAGGAGTCATTACCCAAGAGGCCTTCAGGGAAACACTCCAAAGGTGTGTCCTTTTCTGCATGCCTACTTCCAGTGGGGGAAAGAACACTTGTATCTCTATGGCAGTTGGCAATATTTTAATCCATTGGAGACTGGAGTTGTGCCACTTCAGTTCAGGGTTGGGTTGAGCCCAGGAAGGCGTAGAGGGACTTTTTTAGGAAGTGTTATTTTATCAGTGAAGTATGGTCAGCAAGAGATAAGTACGCTTATTCTGCTGGGAAATAAGAGTGTTTCCTGGGGGTTGAAAGACCCATGGAGCTCTCACCAAATATACTACTGAGTGAATCTGATACTCCACCTCTCATTCTCATAATAGAGATGATGTAGATTCATTGTCTCTATAATGAGAATCATCAAGATTCATATCTTGAATTAAGTATATGGCAATGAGTGTTACTTCACTGAAGAGAAGACATCTATAACAGCAGCTGGGCTGCTGCTTGCTTTCACTTTTGTTTCCCAAGAATGTTTAAGAAACGGGTGGAAGAAGAAGGGAGCACAGAAGAAGGAGTTGCAACTGTCTTAGCGCTTGAGCACCCTTAGTTCCAACCTCAAGACACCAAATATTGGTGCAAAACAAGTCTTACTGTATGCTGACCTGGCTAAAAACTGGGTTTGACGAATTTCAGTTAATGCATTCAGTTTGCACCCTCTGGGCTGTGATTATAAATCCTAAAACATCTAGGTTAAGGTGTGACTAAGAGTATTCCTGTCTAACGCACACAAAAGGCACTGTTAAGCGAGGAAGGTCTTTGAACCGCAAGCTGCTGTTCTTGTAGAACAGCTTTTGTGAACTCTTTATGGGGTTCTTAAATATAGTTTAGTACAGCATAAGTTGAGATTAAGAATTTCCAAGCATGTCTTCCACTTTGTGTGGATGGAAAGGGTGTGATGCAGACTGGAAGTAGTTAACCATTCCCAGGAGCTGTTGTTAGCTTGCCTCCACTGACCCTCCTTTTCTGTGACATACTCAACTATAATCCCAATGGCTGTAAGTAGCAATCATTTTGTACAGCAGAATTGTGCTGTAAGTAGCTATTTCTCCAGCTGTAAAAGCTATCAGGATAGGAAAAAAAATGCAGCACTAAGCAGGAGCATGGCTAGGTTTGTGGCTTTCGTCTGATATAAATAGGACAGGGTTCAACACTGTTTTCATTTGTACTCGGTGATTGCTGTTCCAGTACCATATATGCCAAGATTAGTTATGGTACACTGTGAAAATTAATTGTCTTCCTCTGATCTGTTTTTTCTTTATAGGATACCTGCTTAGTTTTCAGAGAACGTAGCTTTTTTAATTTGGAGCTTTCCTTACTGATAGTTGGTAAAAGGAGCTGTGGAACAAATAAAGTTGTTTTTTTACTAACTGATACTCTGCTTTCTGGTTCACCAGCAGCAAAAATTACACTGAATTCTCCTTTCTCTGTGATACCCTGTATGGTATGGAGTTCTTCTTTCTGAGGTTGGAGTACAATTGGTTACTGTCCAGCTTTGGGCCGGTACCACGCTCTATGTATTTCTGACTCTTAGCAAACACTCTTATCTTAATTCAGGAAGATCTACTAACTTTTTAATCTAGAGCACATGAAATTCAGTTTTAGGAGCAGAGGATGGACAAGTTGCTCGACCCGTTGCGTAATTCTTGTCTGACACAAGACTTGCTCGAAAAAATGAACACATTTTGAGAGGACAGCTTCTTGTTTGTGGTCAGAAATGTTGAGCTGCTCAAGTTTGCATGTTTCTCTTGGCAAAGCACTTGAGCTGGAAGTGCCTCAGTTAAAAAGGCTGTAGCTGAAATGGAAGAAAAATTGGAGGTCTCACTGAAGATGTGGTACCCATTGTGTTTAGTTGGATTAGAGACAGTGTGTATTAATCTGATGAGCGTTTTACTTCTGACTTGTAGAAATGTCAGTAGTAGTGTGTGATGTGTGGTACAAGAGTGGCTGGATTTGTAGTGGGCTGGGCTATGAGAGCTCTTAATGGCTGTATTTCCCCTAATCCACACTTTGAAACGACCTGTTGGCTTCAAATATTTCATGTTTTGGTATGAGAGTGCTGAGAGGAGTAGAGTTCACATCCCAGTGAGCTGTTGTAGGCCCGTATGCGTGTTTAGGAAAAATGCACGTGGCCATTGGCATTGGACAGCGTAGATCTCTTGGAAGTCCAGTAGCTGTAACGTGCAGTAGTAAAATTTTGCTTTTCTTACTCTTGCTTATTGTCGGTTATTTCAGATCTGTTTTCACAGGTGTGGAAGTTGTCTTAAATGGAGGTAACTTTGGGAAGTGGAGCCTGTCCTCTGAGGGGCAGGTATGCTTGTAGGCTGCAGGCAGACTGACATGGGCTTCAAGGTATCGACAGATCTAACTGGTGAAGGAGAAGGGAGATAAGCCAGATTCTTGTGTTCTGTGTAACTGAAATTTCAGCAGGGATGTGCTGCTAGATCTTGATTTCTTTTCCACTGTTTCTAGAATGCAGTATGATTTTTAATATGCCTTTAGCACTGATCCAAACAAAGCAATCCAATTCAAATGCAAGTTGAGCTTTTTCAGCATACTAGCTGAGTATTGCGACGCTGTCCTCCTCGTGTTGCTCTAGGCTTTTTTCCACTAGACTACAAGAATTGAAGCACTGCAAATATAGCTGCAGTAGGTGTCAATGTCTGGTTGATTCCAATTTCAAAGGTGCAATTTCGTGCTTGGAACTGCATGCCTGGTAGGGAAATACTTCCAGCAGCAGCATAGGGATGATTCCTGCTATATGCAGGTCTGTGTTTCTGAGCACAGTGCCTGTGCAGTAAGCAATCTCACTTGGAGGAATTCTGATGAAGGTACCAAAACTTGGTTTAAGGAGCTCACTGGTTAAATGTAGTATATTAACCAGCAACTTTTGTTTTGCAGCCAATCCTGCTATGGTAGCTAAGGGAATTTCAGTCCTTATGCCAAAGTCCAGAAGAAGCAGTTTGACCTATGGGAAGTCCCATTCATAGAGCTAATTAGTAACAAGCCAACGGAGCTCGAGTTGTTCTGACCTTCTGTGGCCATTCCCAAAAGAGAGTAGTTACAGTAATCAAATCTGAATGGAAAATTCAACTTGGAAAAAAAAAACAACAAGCACAAGATAGTAATTTCCTGTACACCAGAGATGTTATTAATTACTTACTGTAACGTTCCAAGGAGGATGATTTGGCCGTTACATGGATAGCACTGTAGGCAAGTAATACTTGGTGCATGTGACATTTTAGCAATGTATTAAACATGGTCAGTGACCACAGCATAGTTTCCAAAAGCACAGCGGAATAAAGTACATTACGCCAGATGTTGAAGTGCAGAACAAAAGAATCTTTATAATAAGGCAGTGGAAGCTGCAGAACGTTGAAGGATGATGACTGCCATCTAAGGATGCCTTTTCTCATAATACTCGGTGAAATTTTGATTCGTCACAGCCCGTTCTAAATTTTCTGCAGTGAAAGTTCAGGGTTGGTGTCTGTGAGACGCTTGTTACTATTATGAGGCTTTGCAGGTGGCACTTAGCACTGTTTTCTTCCACAAAGCAATCTGGAAGATGGTCCAATTTCCTGCAAAGTGACAAAAAATTTCCCTAGTCTTGCTTCCTGTGTACTTAAATCATCTTTCCTTTCTGCTGTTGCCGCACAAAACCTCAGAGCTGCCTTCAAGCCGGGCTGTTTTCAGATGAAGCAACTGTTGAAATGTGATCCTCTTGCAGGGAAGCTGAATCAAAATTCCTGCAACACATGCATCTAATGATAGGCACAAACTGTCTTCTGTGGACAGAGGAGCAGAGCTTTTAGATGTCGGATGGGTACAGTGGGCCTTATTCCACAATGTGTACTCCATTTAGTAGTTCTGCTGAGCACTGTAAAACTTCTGGCTTAATTGGAGTTATGCTTTCAGTCCTCATAAGGGATCCTACAGAGTCTCAGCACGACCCAGACTGGAATAATCACAGAGCAGCATGTGACTGTAAGGACAAAAGGAGCCGCAATCTGTAGGCCGGAGGAAAAACTCGAGAGAAGACTTATCCAAAATTCAATCAACACATTACTGAGATAAGTGCTAGGATGTGAAGTACACGCTTGTTGGCAGTAGTCCTGCTGACCTCAGGTAAGGTACGGGTTGCAGGGAGGTAGAGCTGAAAGTTGGCAGAGGTGCATGGTGCACACAATCCACAACTTCTAACCTCTGATTTGCCTCCCAATTAGTTTCCTCAGACTCATCCTTGAGACCCTTTGGGTTCAGGTCCAGACTTCCTAGCGCCCTGTTCTGTGGCTGGGTTGTTCTATTTTTAGGTGAATACATCATCTCCCACAATATTGGGTCAACTACTGTTCGGGTAGGGCTTAAAGAAATATTTAGGCTATGGTAATCCTTTAGGAAAAATCTCCCTGTACCAACCGTTTGTGATTTTTCAGCTGTTTGTGTGCCTCTCTGCTCACTTGATCTCTGAAGCAGAAGGAGCTCTATTTCTAAAGCACAGCAGTGTCATTTAAGTGTTAAATTTAAGTGTTAAATCACACGAGGCGTTGCATACCCGACTTACTGTCTCTAACGCACAAGTTTGTGAGTATCAAGTATTTGGAGTTAATTCTAGCAATCAAATCCAAGGATTAGTGTACTTAAAAAAAAAAAAAGCAAGATGTTTTGCTGTTGCATATTTTCCTCATTGCCTGAAGATGACTGCATATTAAGAAACTTCTTGAAGGCTGCGTGCTGCATAAATCATGGAGCCTGCGCTTCTGCCGCTGGAGTTCAGCTAAGGTTAGAGGTCTAACTTTGGAATAAAGAAAATATTAATGATTTAATTCTTGATAGGAGATGAAGTGCAGTACTGTAGGTTTTACTGGTTGTGCGGTTGTATTCCGCCTCGTGTAGACAGGCACACAGACCCATGTTGTGTCCTCAAACTGGAGGCTGAGCTGCAGAGCTCACTTCATGGCACATGCTGGGAGCAGTGCCCTGAGCTCCTGGGGACAGCCCGCTGTGCTTCCTAGGTACCTGAGCACAGAGCACCTGTGTGACATTGGTCTGCTTCAAAAATGAGGAGGTGGGTGGAGTGGAGTGATGAGAACATCTCACAGAATAGTTTACCTTGCCAGCAATTTTCTCTGCTTCCCTGCTATTACTGCAAATATTTCTCTGCTCTGCTTCCCTTCTTTCTAATATGAAAGTGACCTTATTCTGTAAATGACGATGCTTGATTTCCATGGAAGTGATGATGATTTCTCACGTTCGGTGCTTGGCATGAGGGGAACAGATGGACTACAGAAAAGAAACAGCAAACGGAATGATACTTAGACTGGTGAGAGACCTTTTGCAAATAGTAGCTCATTATTCTGACTGAAGGACATACATGTGCAGTGAGGGGGAGGAAATTGGCAGTATTTTTTTTTTAAGTGTGTTCTGCACTTTGCCTACCAGCTGGTGCCAGCCCTGAGTCATAGGTCAGAAGGCAGTAGGGGGGCTCTCAGACTGGGAAGGAGCTGGTCGCTTGGGGCATTGGGGGATCCTCTGCAGGAGCTGTGAGTTCTTATGCTGCAGATATGGCTTTGCTGGTGATTTGCTGTGGAGTCTTTTGTACCTATCCATCAAATCAGGGTGATCCTTGCTCCACATCAGGGCTGGCTTAGTGCTTGTACAGCACTCTGGGAGAGATTGCTTGGCTTTGTCACAGTGTTCAGGATTTTCCCGATGAGCGATCCAGAAAGTTCTTTTGGACGTGTTTTATGGGCAGAAAGAAGTTCTCCCCTTTGTTTTGCTTGAGTACTTAAATATTCCTTTCTCAAATGTGCCTCCAGCTCACATCTTCCTTTGCTGATAACCAAATGTGATATTAGCACTTGTTTTGTTTCTATCGGTAACAACCCAAAGAAAGAGTAAAGCTGGGAATAATCAGAGGGAAATCAAGTGCGCTGGGGTTGTTTAAAGAAAGCTGAATTCTTCAGTTTAATGCAGACATAATGCACATCTTAAAGAGCATCTGTTGAAAAATGCCAGGACGTTGCTAGATATTGAGGCCTGGATTAAGAGATTTGACAGCTGAATGGGTAATGGTGGCATCTAGAGTCATCTGGGGGGGGGATGCTGAGAGGTAATTTGAGAACAAGATCTTGTGTAGGGATTGCAGATGGTGGAAATCAGGGTGAGTTCCGGGGGTCACACTGTCCTCAACCTGTGTCCTGCACTTCCTTGGAGCATTTGGTGCTGCCCTGCAAGGTGCGTTCCTGAAATTGGAGTTGTGGCTCTGATCCCTGTGGTGGTATCTGTTTCTGTGCTGCACGAGGAGTGGAGGAGACAAATGGTCAACTTTGGCATTGCTGAGATGCTTTGTCAGATTTCACTTCTGATTTCGTTTTATTGTTTTACGCAGGGAAATCACAGGTTGTAACTACACAAAGCAAGGATTTTGCTTAAAGTCAGCGTGATTTCTCAGATGCGAGGGAACGCTGAGCTAAAAGGTTGATGCTTCATTTTCTTTCTGACTCGTTCTTTTATCTCCTTGGAAAAAAAGCAGTGGACTTGGTGCATTACTTCACTGCCTGGAGTGGATGCATTTCATCAGCGGATGGTGCAGATGCTATTTTTAACAGTAACTCAAAGGGGGTAGCCCTGCTAAAATTACATCATTAATATACACAGCTGAAAGGAAATGGCACAACATGCAACAGTGCCTTGGAAGATTCTCTATTGTGTTTTCCACTCCTGTGGATGAATTATTCAATGTGCGTCATTCAAGCAGAGATGCAGTTGGACTGCCATGCTTGCAAAGCATGCGGACTTCCTCTTATGGAAGAGTAGTAAGTAATTACCTGCAAAAACGTAGGTATGACACAGGTATGAGTGGCTTGGAGAGCTACAAGTTTGTGTTTCTTCCTTTTTCTGCTATTAAACAGTGGAGGAGCTCGCTAGATACCCTGCTGTTCCGGAGGACAACGGGCAACTAAGCCATAAACTGTACAGGAGACAAAACCCACTATTCTGCGAATGGGAGAACACAGAGGCCAGCATGGAGAATCAGAGCTTCAAGATATTGCGGTTTTAGCGATTGAGGGCTTTGTTTTTTTTGTTCTTTCTTTCAGTTCCTGTGTGTTCTCACTGGCTTGGCAAATACTCATGAAATCTGCTTTGGTCTTCTCTTCCCTTTTGTATTTGCTTCATAGATGTGATACAGAAACAATTGTGTAATAGTTGTACGGTATCTCAAAATAAGCTTAAGCGCTGAATTAGAACTTTATTCTGTTTCTTTGAATTACTGCTCAAATCTTGTCTGGGATCCAAAGCGAAGGAACAATGTTTCATACAGAAGCTTGAAAGGGAAGCAGAATATTAAAGCCTAAGAGCAGAGACCTGAAAACATACAAGGACGTAACTGCCAACAAAAGGAGCCCCTCACAAAGGTGGCTGTGCAGAGAGGGATTTGTTTCTCACTGAACTGAGCATTGAATGCATTTGTGGCTCTTGGCAAGACTGCCTGTACTGAAGGCTTTGCCTATTCCAGATTAGTCCCCGGGTCTGATGTTTGTACGTAGCATGCTCGTGCTATTTTTTTTTCCATTAAGTTTTCATACTATAATACAATAGAAAAATTTGTAGCCGATACCAAATTACTTTGCCCTTGCTGCTTACACTTTCTTCTCATTGCAGCCTTAGTCATGAGCTTCAAGATACTGATACTGCCTTCAGAAATGCAGAAGAAAGCACGTGCTTGTGTGCATGAGCACTGAACTGTGCTGGTGTGGAACAGCTGTTTCACATAAGATTTGCTGCATGTATTTGCCCGAGTTTGAAATGCACATTTCTGCGGTGTGTACGCAGCCAGAATCACTGGGCAGAGCTGGAGCAGCGGCCATCTGATCTCGGTGCTGTTTTATCACCACACTGCCCTTCAAGCCAGGGCATGCTGGCTGAGCAGCTGCTGCTGGGATCTCACTGACTGCACTCCGTCTATGTTGGATATATGGTTACATGCTGCAGCCCGCAAAGTCTGTGTTCAGCTGTGCTGCGGGAAGGAAAAAGCCTTTATATATATATATATATATATAAAATTATATATAATATATATAATATAACTTTCTTCAACAAAAATTTTCTTTCCCATTCTCCCCATCCCCCAAACCAGATTTGTCAGTAGCTCAGTTGTGCTCGGATGTCATCTTGGGTTAATTTAGTGGCTCTGCTGTGCTGGGGCTGCTCCATTTGTCTGACTGTATTTAGGGCATTGCTCCACACTTGAAAGCAAATGCCAGCTCCGAAAGGTTCCCAGCCATGCTGGCTACCTGAATGCGTCATGGTTCTCCCCATCTGTTTTCCTTTCTCTTCCTAAGCTCGGTCTGTATCTGTTCCATGGAGGCACAGGGACTTCACAGGCTTTGGCTGTGTTAGGGCTGTTTCCCTGGTGATGTCTGGGATCTAGTGAAGCACGGATTTTGGTACTTGGGTACAAAACTGAGCAGGGAAAGGGTGTGCATTACCAAAAATGTTTTGCATGGGAAAACAAAGACTTTGCACCTTCAGTTTTATAGGTGAATATAACATTCAGATTCAAAATGCTACCTGGCTTGTCTTCAGCTCACTGCAGCTCCTTCAAACAGAAGAAGATCCTTCCTAGGGAAGAACAAACCAGCACGATGCTCCTCTAGGATGAGTAAAACTCCCCTTAAAAACTACGAAACAAAGCCAAGATTGTGTTTAAAAGCAATCTATTGGAAACAGTAAGTAAAATAATCACTCAGTCAGATAAAACTAGACTAAATATACAACTGCAGATTATTTATCCAGTAAGTAAAAATATTTATATACCAAGTTGAACATCTCTCCTGATTGCAGAGATATTTTTACTAGGGTGGACCACATAATTAGAGCTGGACAGCTTGTTTATTTTAATTGCTTATGGTAGGATGTATGCTAGTGGTTACTGAAGCTGCCTCCAAACAGTGTTTGTGCTTATGGTCATTTTTGCAGATGTTCTTCTCGGAATGAGCTGCACGTTCCTCTGTCTGCTCTCGGTAAATCGCAGAAGGAAGACGAGCCACGGGGCCAGGCTTTAAGCAACTGAAGTACATAGCTGCATCTATCAGGAGATGCAGCTTTGCTTTCAGAGCTGCTCGTTAAAACTGAGTTATGGTATATATTTTACCCGTTGCGAAATTGCCCTTAATTAACATTGCTTTTGCAGCCTGCCTTGGCTTTGCATCGTAGCTCTCTTCCTGCCCTGAGCTTTGTTATATATATTTCAACAGCAGATCCTTGGTGAGTGTGTGTTTCAAGGAACAGCACCTGCCCGGTGCCGTGCGTTGGTGTTCAGACTTAGCACGGCAGCAGAGCTGTTACACAAGCATGTCCAGCACAGCAGCCCTCCCTGAGTTGTTCTATAGAAACTTTGTCTGGTGTTAGAAAAGAAAAAAGGCCACTTGTAAGGCAGTGTCTATTCAGTGCTGTGGAAGGCAGTTCAGCGGCATGAAGGCAAAAGTACATTTGGCCTGAAGTACTTGGTAAGAAAAGCCTTCCGATTGGCGTTTGAAGCTGTATCTTGCTTTTGAAAGCAGCTGGCTGATTCTTCTGGGCTTTGCGTTTTCCTGTCCAGATGGAAGTCTTCTCCAGACAGCGTTTCGTTTTAAGCCTTTGAATGCAATGAAGTTGCAGAAGCGTTCTTTAGGTTGATTGGCTTTTGTGGTTGGCTGAAGTGCTGACGGTACCGTTCGGCGTTACCCGAAACAATGTACAAATTCAACTAAAATTCTAAAGGCTGAGATGCGCAGACTTTTTTATTCTCGATCTCTCTCCTTTTCTGGAGGACACAAGGTCACTTAGTTGGCGAGTTGGATAAGCCCAGTTGAGGAAATAGCAGGCGGATGAAAACTAGTGGTTAGGGGCGAGCTGTGCAGTCCCAGTGCAGTACGCTTCCTCGGCGCTGCCAAGTGTAAGCTCATGTTCTTGATGTTTAAAAAAGCTGTGTGATTATTTCCTGTGGAGCACTGCAGCTCGTGGTCATCAGCCTGCAAAGTAACTTCTCGCTTAAACTCAGTGTGTTGCTTTTGATTTCAGACGTTCTTTATGTTGGAAGAACCCTCGTTTCTTACAGTTCTAAGGGCATTTCTTCCACTAACATTTCCTGTGTGACTTGGGTGCTGCTAACACATGTTCTGTTCATGAAGCTTTGATTTCCAATCTCTTCCTGCCTATTTTTTGTGTGGTTTTGAGTTTCCTTTCCAGTGGGGACCGTGATTAGAGCGGAGACTGCCCTGGTGCTGACTTCTGAAGACTCTGTTTGGAGCCCTTAAACTCAGATCATCCCGATTAGGCTTGTTCCTGCTGCTCTGGGGGGAACGTTGCTTGCTGTGCCGTGGAGTGTCTTTATATCTGCTCGCCCTGATAAGAAATTAGCACAGGTTCACAAGACGTCATCAAATAAAGTGAGCAAGGGATGTGTGTTGCCACTTGGTGCTCATCAGCTTACTGTGAGATCACTTAGATAGAATGCTCTTGATGAAACTGTTTATCCCAAGTTCCACTTGAAGAAAGTATTATATTTATCTGCTGAAGTAGTTCTCCCAGTTCATGATAACCAGGAAAGCCTTCAAATGGAGTTCTCAGGTAAACTTGTCGCTCTCAAGAGGGTTTCAACAATGTTTGTGTTGCTGTGGTCGCTGCTAAGTGTCAGTGATACTGTAAATGTGCAAATCTTCTGCTGGAACAGTGTGATTTCCTTCACAGCTCAGAGTGGTTTAAAGATACCCAATGCAGGAAGAACAAACAAAGGTCTGACTGCATTTTTCTATCAGCCACAACTTTGTGCTCTCTTCTGGGGAGAGTACATAAATTCTATGTAGCTTATGGCTCAGCTGATACGTTTCTTGGCAAAAAACAGCTTTATATTTGCATAAAGGCTTTGGGATCACTTAAGTGATTATCTCTTCACACATTTTCGTAGTCTGTAACCACTGTGCTATGTGAGAACAGGTTAACCTCTTCCTAAATTCCCCTCTCAAGTGTTCAGAGAATGAGATGCCTCGTTTCCCTCTTTGCCGATCCAATAATGACAGGTCCTTCGTACATGAGATGCCAGTGTAGTTAACTGCAGGGAGAACTGCTTCATCCTCTTCCAGATTCGATTTTTTTTCTAGAAATAGTAAAACAGGATCATTCTTCAGAAAGAAGTGCTCATTTCCTTATCCATCTCTCTTCTAAGGAATACTCGACCCAGCTCTCGGTGCTCTGGAATGGAGCAGATTTTCCCTCTGGAACAGCTATAAATAGATGAGCTTGTAGCCGTGTGTGTGCCTGTCACTTAGGCTAAACTCAACTCTGACACTTCTTAATGGTTTAATACATTTGCATGTTAAGGACGTAACACACAGCCTGCCCCTTCGTGTGCTTTCCCTCCCGAAAGCAGAGTATCTGTAAGGACAGGCATTCCGAGCATCTCTAGTTATTGGTTGTACTCTGCCCTGTCAATATTTTGATGCACCTTGGATACCTTACAAGGAGTGGTTAATGTGTCATGAGAAAGACTCCGAGGTGTGCTGTTGCTGGCTGTTGCACAGAGGGAAGTCCAAGCAGAACGCTTTCTGGGTCGTCCTGTTAGTGCCTGGTGGTTCAGCATCTGCTGGGCCCGGCCTGGAAGTTCAGGTTTGTGGGTGTGAGGCCTCAGGGACACAAGTTTTGTCTTGGCTTTCATGGTAAAACTGTTGCAAGTGTTGTTGTACTTCGACTTGCTGGAAGGAGCTGTAGGAAATATACATCTGATCCACTCTGAGGTCCTCATTCGTACTGTTACGAAGCTCTCAGCAGCCTGAAGGGTGCTGATCAATACTGGAGTTCCTGAGCTCTGTTCCCATTGCTTCCAGCTTGCTGTCCATCTCGCAGATGAATGAGCGATCATTTCTCTTTGTGCTTTGAGAATCTGGTGCTTGACTCTGCAGGTTCCCTCTGGGTCTCCAGCACTGCACTTAATGAATAATATAAGTGCTGAGAGGTGGGAGGCTGGTGAGATAGAATGCAGTTAGGTGGTCAGGAAACACACTCTTGTATGTTTGTGGCAGAAGAGGATATATTTGCTTGTGAGAGGGAGAACGTATCTTGCATCCTTCATTCTCCATTGCAGCTTAGATGAAAAGCTTTGCAAAAGATGAGATATGTGAAAGCACAAGGCAGACAGAATGCCCTCTCAAGCTGATACTTAAAGTGTCTCATCTCAAATTCAATTGAGCAGTTGATTTGTCACCTTGTAATTTCCTGCGCTTTGTTGCTGTAATTGTTCTGTAACTACAGGATTAATTATTTTTCTGCTGTGTTTTTTTTTTGCCTGTGTTTAAGTACTGATGGGTTTGAGAGCTGGGTGGGGAAGCTTTGTGGTTTAGATTTTGTGGAGTCACTCGAGATTACCTTATGTCTAATGGACAGCAGTAATTGAGTAACCCTGGTTTTTGAGACATCGCCTTCCTTTAGAAAAACAAGAGATGGAATGAGAGCGTTGCATTTTTGGTTACCACTTCTGTACAAACGAGGATGTGGAAGTATTCTATCAGTTGCTTTTTGGTGGACGTTTTCAGCAAAAATTCAATTGCTGTGTTTGTTTGCTTCTGTCCGTAGATCTTCTCTAATAAATCTTTAGAAGGAGAAGCATCAGTTGGGGTTCTGCACTTGGCCACCTATATAACACAATATGGTTTTTTGTTTTTTTCCCTGTTTAAATTGTAGCCCTTCTCTTTTCTGTCAGGAGCTTTTGAGAAGTGCCTGAGCTCAGCCCAGTCTCTCCACAGTCAGATGTTTACCATCTGCATTCCAGAGAACAACACTGATCTTCACACCTACCTTCAGTGGTTTAAGAAAAGGAAAACAGCTGTTCACATATGGAGTAGCACTTACTTTCAGACCGCATGGTAGGCTTGCTGGAAGTTGCAATGCCTTCCGCTTTGAACCCAGTTATGCAGCTCCGCAATGTGCTGTTGGCTTGCAGCACCTGTGCTTTCATCCAGCATGGTACAAAACAACCTGCAGACTTGTGCGTGTCTGTGAAATCAAAGGGAAAACGTTGGTATGGATGATATTGAGATGGTGTTGAAAGATGGAGCAGGTATTCGATTGATTTCTAGGCAGTTGATGTTAGTGCTGAAATATGGGATGTTATTAAGAATAAGTCAACACATGGTTCTCCTGAATTTTTCTTATTTTTTGGAGAAGAACACAAATTCTTAATGTGGATGGAGATCCCTCTGGTCCTTCTACCAGTTCACAGTGGCTTTCTCCAGAAGCTGAAGAGAAGTTACATATAAAACACCTGCAGGGCCATATTAAGGTGCCTTCGGAAATGAATCTTTTCCTCTGTGGCCCACATAGCTGTATATTGCACCCTGTCCTTGACCCACGAGGAGTGGCTGGCTCATCCTGAGGCGTGAATAACTTGATGTGGCTGCTGATGTTGGGGAGGAGAAGGTCCAAGATCCCTTTGTGCAGAGGGAGAGGCCAATAGGGGATGTGTCACAAAGGCCAGAGGGTTTCACACCTTGTCTAGAGTAGGAAGGAGCTGCCTGGCTTGTTACCGTCACAGGAACGTTGTCTCAATCAGATGACAAATGCACTGAACAGCAGCCCAATGGGTAAAGATCTCAGGCTAGAACAGAGTTAACTAAAATGGCTTCAACGTGCTGAATCTGTTTCACCTGGAGCGTTTGTAATCGAATGAAAATGGCACCATGCAGGAAGGAAGGAAGATGGCTTTGAAACCATACCATTAGAGAAGCTTCCACTGAGATCCAGGTTGAGCCTTGGTTATAGACTGGCTTCTAATTTAACTCCATTTGTCTGTTTTCTTACTTCAGCTTTCTATACAGATGCACATATGCTTACACTAAGAGCCTGTGAACTGGTAGAGTATGGAGACCCCAAAGCTGCAAGTTGCCCTGGAACATAGGGGAAGGAAAGAAGGAGCCTGTATGGACAGAGGAGCCTCCAGCTGGCACATCTGGGCTCATTGAGCAAAGCTGGGGTGGTGGAGTTTTTTGGGGGGAGGACAGTATGCTTCCCTTGGAGGCTGCTTTGGAATGTAAAGCAAAACATGCCAAAAAGGGCTGCTGTGTTCCAAGATTCTAGTGTGCTGCTGCTGTGACCTGCTCTGGTAGCACTGATGCTCAGTGCCATACAGCAGTGAGCAGATGCACAGGATTCTGGCAACATCGTGTGTTGATGTGAGATAGTGGCAGAGAGGACTTTGTCTTAGAGGGTATGGTGCAGCAGAAACTGAAGGATGGAGATGGAGCTTCTCCTTGTGTCCTGTGCTTCAAGTTCTGTACACTGTACGAGCCCTCGTGACCTGGGAAGCTGCTGCCTGATCTTGCTGCCTGCTAACAGCCACGCTGGCAGCACAACTTGGAACATGATCCCTACTGTATTATAACAAACTGTAAAGGATGTGGATTTAATCATGTAGCAATATTTGCTTCGACCTCTGTCTGATAGTGTTTCAAACACAGGCTTCCATAATTGAGAGTCAATAACTACATGAAGAGGATTTCTCATTTGTGTTTAAAGAAAAGCAGCAAATAAAGGAAAGCAAACACCTCCCCCAGTAAAAATCTTAAAGAACTTGATTACAGAAACTGGGTCGCTTTACGTATCATTAGGAATTAGCTGGATAATTGTACAACCATAAGGTGTTTCTACGACCAATGAACTCCATTCATGCTCTAGAACAGATGATCTTAAAAGGTTTGGTGCAGGGTCACTGTGGTCAGTGCAGAACTGTATACCTAATGGTTCACTTGGCTCATGGCAATCATTTTCCAAAGGATAAACTCCCTGCAGCAGGTTATATTAACTGGGTAAGCTCAGACTAGATCTTTAACCCAAAAAGATCATGCAACTGTCAGCACAATGACATCCATGTGTAGATTTAAGTTGGTTATTAACCCGCATAGAAAAGCAGAAACGAGAACAGAAATAGCTTTATTTTGTATTCATAGGTTAATCTTGTGTTGCTTAAATAGCAGCGTTCTGCAGTTGACCCTGGTCTGCACAAGTTACCTATTTGCTCCTCGTTGAGCTGTGTCACCCACAGCATGGTGATACCCTGCATGGCATCCATTCCACCGGTTCTTTCCAATTATAATCCTCAAGTATGTATTCCAGCAGTATTTGCTGCATTTTAACTGTGATCACAATTAAGGATGTCCTGAATTCTCTTAGATACGTATACCCAGGTACACTTATTTTCTTAAGCTGTCTTAACCTCTGAACCATATACATGCTTCAGTCTCTGTGCTGTTGGATGGCTCATGGAGATCTGGCACGCAGAAGGGTTCTTCCTGTGGTGCTCAGCATGCAGCGTGGTGGCACTGAGGACATTTCAGAACATTGCAGAGGAATGCTCTGAAGGTTTAAAATGGAGCAAGCCTCTGCTCAAAGGATAAGATATAGGAGGAAGCAGTATGTCGTGGATTGACGTTATTCATGAGCCTAGGGATTTATGTTACTGTAATTGGGAGCTGCGTGAAGAACGAAGGGTTGAGGATCCTAAAGGGAATGTTAATTCTGTATTTTAAAGGCTAGCACAAACATCTGCAGATCTATTTAAAACTCGATAGTTCCAAAAATGTTGGCTGCAAACAAATAAAACTCGAAGAGGAGTTTTGTAAAACAGCCAAGTCCTCGGCTGTAATGCTTTTAAATGACGGGGCACAACAAAGAAAACATTAAAATGGAAAAGATAAAGGCTTCCTGTCATGGTGGTTTTGTGCGGAGGAAAGTCGAGCTCCATCATGCTGATAGGACGCTTTGGCTGAAGTCCTGCTGTGGGGAATGGGAGCTGTGGGGCAGCAGGGTTGTCTGATGGAATATTGTGGGCCCCTGTTCTGCTGTGCAGTTTGTGTTAGCTGGAATGAGGAGGATGTATGTGATAAACGCGCCTCTGAGGCATCGAGGTGGTATAATGTACAAATAGTCTTGAAAATGAGTAAAAACACTGAGAATCATAGAATCATTAAGGTTGGAAAAGACCACTAAGATCATCTAGTCCAATTGTCAGCCCATCACCACTGTGCCTACAAAATGCATCTCCCTGGAATCCAAACATCAGGGCTCTGGGTTTTACTTGTTTGAGCTGCTCTGAGCATCCCTCCAAGCACCTGCTGTGTGCTGCTAGAATTCCAGTGGCTTCCTTTTAGTATAATTGCCTTTGAATTTATAAGGCAGAGCAAACAGGCATTTTATAGACAAAATTCTGTGTATCCCCAGGGGTGTAGCCAAGAGGCGGGAGAACTTGCAGGAGAAATAGGAAGTCAATAAATAGTCACAATGAAGTTTAGTATGGTGGCGTTTCTGATCTGCGTGAGAAACGAGAGTGGGATTTCGACTGCCTGATGTGTCAGATCGTGTCCTTGAAGGCTGCAGATCACCAGTGGAGATGGAGGCAGCGGTCCGCTCTGTTAGTCAGCCCTTTCCCTGTGAGATAACCTTAGGTGGAAAGGATCCTTAAGGATTATGGAGTCCAAGATCTTGGCTTTGCTTACAACTTACCTAAATAGCAGACGTTGAAGCTGACATTTCCCATCATCCTGCAGCTGAGGAGGAATCGTGATGTGAGGACAAAGCACCAAACCCATCTCAGAACCACACCCCAAAGAGATGGAGGTTTTTGCCGGCAGTAGACGTGGCGTGCTTGCGTAGTGTTCATATTATGCCGTAAGACCAGGAAGAAACGCAGAGCTTTGCATTTAGCCTCTTGTCTGAGGGTGGTTGGGACGAAGCCTTTCCATTCTGGAGAACCACGAGGAGCAGCTGCCAGCTGGGCAGGAATCCCCTTCCCCACCCGCCAAGCGTGGCAAGCACAAGGTGTGCCTGTGGCTGATGGCCATCGGGCACACACTGAGCAATGGAGTAATCCCTTTTGCATGCATTTAGGAACATCCTCCTCATTCCTCTTATCTCTTTGCTTTCTCACAGTGAGTGTCGAAAAAGTGGAACTAAAGGGACTGGCACACAAGAAGAATGAGAGAAACGTTGAATATTCCTTTGAGGTAAGTGCTGGTGCTGGGCTGTTTTTTCCTTTGAAAGAAGGGAGGATAATACTTAAGGAGTTAAAGAGATGTGCCAGCATTGTTAGGTCGCAGGAATTGGTCTCATGGAGCTCCCTGGGGATAGATGTTGGTCTAAAATCAGTGATTTGTAAGTAGACATATATTGCTGTTGATTAATGTGTATGTAGATGATGCAGAGATTGTCTGCTAAGTGGAACACAAGCAGAAAAATAAATCATTCTAGCGCAGCCAGGCATGGCAAAGTGGGTATTTATGGGGAGAAGAATTGTGCCACAATTGCAGGAAATTGTATCTATGGATGGAATGCAGAAGTTAAAAAGAATTTGAGACTTAATGTGGACAAATGTGAATTGAGACTCTTAGGGCAGTGCTGTGTATGGGAAAAGACTGGAATGGTCATTTATTGCTGTATTTATGGTCATTTATCTCTGTATTCAGCAGTGGGGGGAGTGTGAGACTGTGGCATATGGTTCTGGCGTTGCTGGTTTTAAAAGGGAGCTGAAGAGTACAGAAAATAGCTGTGGAAATTACTCAAGCCTTGAGGAAAATGCCATGCAGTGAGAGTCTTAAAGCACTCTGCTGCAAGATGACTTGAGCATCCTAGAAAAGTGTTCTTGAAGGGAAGAAAATATTTGATGGTGAAGGAGTCGCTAGTATGGCAGAAAAAAAAAGCATAACAGGAACTGTTGACTGCAAATTGAAGCCAGACAGAGTGGAAATGAGAACAGTTCCGCTGGCGGGAGGGTGGTTAGCCACAGGCTGCTGGGGGGCCCCCAGTTGGACGCCCAGTTGGATACCCAGTTTGGAGGCTCAGTGCTCACGGCACTGCCGACGTGGGATTTCGTTCAGCATTAGCAGCGGGGATGGATTCTGCAGCCAGCGAGAGGAATGACAGAGCGCCTTTCTCCCGTCCAGTTCGAACGACGTATTCCAACGCTCAGAATGCAGAGCCCAGAAAATGTCTCTGGTTTACTTAATGAGGCATCGAAGCCAAACAGTTGGTGAGAAAAGGAAACCCTGAAAGAAAACGAGCAGGAGAATTTCAATTATCTACCACTTGCACTAAAAAAGGAAAAGGTTTTCTTTAAAACTGCCACCCGAGGCAGCACCGACATCTCCTTGTGATGTTGGCAGCATTGACCTCCGCATGTCTTGGTGCACAGTTCTAAATGTCATCAATATTAGAAAAGTTATGGATGTCTCCTTAAATCCTAATGAGCTGTGCCATCATCTGAACTCTGGTATCCTTATGAGCCTCTTGTGAAGCATCTTTTCCTAGCATAAATTCTTCCATAAATACGAAAAAATTACTTTTATCGGTGAAAACATTTCACTTCACAGCTTATAACTAAAAGAACAGCCCATCGTTGAGCTGAGCTCATCATTTGCTGCTTACTTGCTTAGAAAACTCATGGTTAAATGTTTAGTTTGGTAGCTCGGGAAGAGAAGGATTTACAGCTCATGTTATTGAGGATGATAATGTGTTAGCAAAGCGTATGCCGTAACAAATGTCAGGTTACTGCAAAACTAGAAAGGAAGAGAAGTCTGAAACTTCTCACGAATCCCCAGAAGGTGATAATTTATTACGAAATTTAAAAAGGGAAGGAAGAAAGAAAAGGTTTTGTAAGACCAAAAACTGCGTAAGTTTTCTTTCTCCTTTTCTTTTTTTCCCCCATACTTTTCTGTGTATCAGCTCCGCCGAAAGGAAATTCCTCCATTATGTCATCTGTTTTGAAATCCTCTCCCCTCAGCAGTCGCTTTGGCTGCCTTCGGGTGGCTGGAAAAAGCTGTGTGTATGTTTTCAGTTGTCATTGAAACTGGTGTCATGTGAGAAGGTGGCTTCCTGGTTGGAAGCCCCACAAACCCAACTTCTTCCCAAACATAACTGCTGAAGGTTCCCCCCAGTGCCAGACACATTGAGTTGGAGGGACCTGCCATTTGCCATCACTGCTTGCCAACGTCTGAACCTCTCTGTGCCAAAACCCCCCAACTTTTGGCTCAATTAATAACTAATCATCCACCAACCCACAAATACCTCTGTTTGTAAGAATGTAATGACTTAATGCAGAAAGCGTACAGGAAGAGATAGGGCGTATACAAGATGGTGGGTTCTGGTGGGGATAACAGCGACCTCAACTACGCGTTTAATGTGACAGTTTTGGGGTTTTTGGCAGTTGTGGTGGTTTGCTGCCACCTCTGCATGGCATGTGGAGCTGATTAATTATAAACGGGCACTCTTGCGCTGCGATGAGTTGTTGGTATTGTACATCAGGCTCTACAAACCAGCTGTTTTCTTTAGCAATCATAAGAAGGAAAGTTTCCATTCGTTAGCAGTCTGTCTCTTGGTGCTGGATGTCTGCAGCCTGCCGTGGCTGTGTAAACGATGAAGTGCTTTTTTAAGAATTCAGAGTGCTCGTTAAGTACAATAACAGCAAGAGCCGGGTGGCAGGGAGGACTGACTAATAGTTCCTTGCGCGCAGGAAGTTTTTCCTTCTTGATGTCACACGTTAACGGTGTTTCTTGCAATCCGTGGGAGTCATTTGATACCTGTTGGTGAGTTTTTGAAGGCAGAGTTAAATCCCTGGCTGCTCCTCTCTAAACGGGGTGCTTTTTATTTCGGCAGGTCCTGTGGTCTGATTCTTCAGTGACGTTGGTAACTAAATCTTCCGTGGAAGTGACTGAATTCATTTCAAAGGTAAAGGAGTCCTTTGAAAACGGAGGGATGTGTTGTCCATTGGTGTAATATCGTTTAGTAGCCTTTCTGAAAATGCAGTGAGATAAAAGAGAGAGACTGAATTCCTTAAAATGTTCAACTTATAATTCACCGTGCCTTGAATTACATATGAGTAACAAGTCTTCTTTTCAATTCCTGTTCGTAACGTCCTCCACCTCCAGCTGTCTCAGCTGTATCCAGAAGAAAACTTGGAGAAATTCATTCCTTGCCTAGCTGGTCCAGATTCATTTTACCTAGAACGGAACCACATGGACCTGGAATCGGACCTTAGGTATGCTGGTTTGCTTTGCTTCGATTGTTAACTTTAGCATCTGCTAAACTCTATTTTCCCAAAGTCAGGACTTAAGTCCAGCACTGACAGAGCCACAGTGGATGTTTTTCCATAGTCAGAGCCAGCAGGTGCATGCCTAGATTGTTTTTCATGGCAAACAACGTTAACATTTCGAACAGTCCTCTCTGTGCTTCAGGAATCACAGCGTACTGACAGGAATTCGGTAGGGTAAGAGAGAAAGCATGTTGCTGTTGCTGCTGCTGCTGTTTAGCTAGCAACAGTCTCCACAAATGTAGGTTAATAGAGCAGCAATCTGCGTTTACACAGCAACGGCTGTGTCTTTGGAAGAGAAAAATAACTGTTTCACTATGAGCTACGTATCTGAAAAATTCCAAAATGAACCGGGGCTTTTCAAGGCACAAAGCACATCCATGCGTGTAGCTGCATTCATGTATTACTCACGGACTTGAAAAACAACCAGTGCAAAGATATGGTCGAAATGATCTCTATTTTGACAACTTTTTATATATCTTGAAATCTACAAAGGATTTGATTTGACGAAACACACTTAAGCGTGTGTAACAATGAGGAGTCTGGTCCTGGACTGAAGACACGTTGCAGTTACAGAGTTATAGAAGACCGCTTTTCTTTCTCCCCAGTGCAGTGCGAAGTTCTGCCTGGTTGACTGAAACATTTAAGAGTGAAAATAGCCACAAAGCAGTAACGTGAGGTTAAGAAGTTTTAAGAATAAGAGTAAATGGGTTTCACATCTCCTTTGGCTGAGAATTTCACGGTGTTGTTAACTTGAAAGGGTTTTCATGTTCCTTAGTATCACTTTCAAGATGTCACATAGGGTTTACAATCATGACAGGACAGACAGCTGTAAGTTAGTGACAACCGAATGGGAGTTCTGTTTGTTTCTGATGAACCTGCAGGTATTTGGCACCATTGCCTTCCCATGTGGTGAAAAATGACCACGTTAGAAAGTTCTTCAGCACTTCATCCCCTTCACAGCAACTTCAGAGTTCAAGTAAGTTGAAGCAAAGTTTTTGTTTAATTCATTAATTAATTTTTAACCGATACGCATTCCTTAACCTCCATACTATTTCTAACTTCCATTCCTTGTTTTTAGATCCTGGCAACCCCTCCCTTTATAAAGTAGGAACTACGCTGGGAACATCTGGAAGGTGAAGTGTTTGTTTTGTTTGCATCTGTTCTGGTTGTAGGTAACTGTCTGTCTTCCCTTGGAGATTTAGTTGAATCTGTACTTTCATATTCAATTGTAAGGGAAAAAAAATGCAAGAAGTTCTACCTAGAGCGTGTGGCCTGCCCAAAACAGATAGTGTGAGTAAGGTACTGGCATTTCTAGCGTTGTCATTTGTTCATTTCTGAAGTGCCTCTAGAAAACACGTTTCTGCAACGTTGAAATGTTTCCTCGTTCTGCAGTTTTCCTTCCAGTGGGAGGAAGGAAAGTGACCTCAGTCAGCCTTGGGAAAAGAAGGAAGGAGATGCTCTTGCCTTTTGTTAGGATTTAACCTCAGAACCCTAACCTTTCTCTTAAGAGACAGTTCTCATTTTCTCAGCAGAGCTCTTCAAGGAGTCAATGTTGTGGGTTAATTTGCCACTTCCACGTGTAAAATAAAACGGTTCCACAAAGTACACTGGGGCCATTTTTAATAATGCAACACTGAACCATGGCCGTTCTCACTGAGCCTTTTTTTTCAAATATGTTTTGTCACAGAGAGGCTGTAGAACATACGTCTTCTGTGATTATGGAAGGAAACCTCTTCTAAGTTACAGTTCATTTGCCCTAAGCTGTACTGTTCCATTGTGCCTGCTTTGGCAGGGGGGTTGGACTATATGATCTCTGGAGGTCCATTCCAACTCCTGCAATTCTGTGATTCTGTGAACAGCACAGGTACAAACGTGTAAGCTGAGCCAAACAGTGCAGGTTCCCCAGCAATCCCACAAGTGGCAGATTTACATCACTGTAGTGGCTGAACTCGACGCGACACAGATTTGCTGTGCTAACTCAAACCTTGTTCCATTTTACAGACCTATATGTGGAGTGGCCGGCATTCAGTCTTCTCAGAACCACGTCCAGCACTCAGCTGCTGCTCCCGTTGCGTTACCCCACTGTTCCCATTCAGGAGGCACAGGCTCATCGCTGGCCTACCGTAACCAGATGGACGCCGCGTCGCCCATGCTGATGTCTTCCAGCCCGCAGACCCCTCAGACACAGGAGCAAAATGGGATCTTAGACTGGCTCAGGAAACTGCGGTTGCACAAATACTATCCTGTCTTCAAGCAGCTCACCATGGAGAAGGTAGGGCAGAATTGGGAAAGGAGTCTGCTTTAATTTATCCTTGTATTCTGTAGTGCAGAGGGAGGAGTCTCACTCATCTGCATTTAGAATTGTGGCAGTCGCTGGTTCAGCGGTTGTATTTTGATGAAATCCTTCTTCTTAGAGACATAGAATAGTTTGGGTTGGAGGGGACCTTTAAGATCCTCTGGTTCCAACTCCCCTCCTGTAGGCAGGGACACCTCCCACTAGACCAGGTTGCTCACAGCCCCATCCAGCCTTCTTATTTTCAATTGCGTTGTGCCCAGGCCAGGGCTGTGAGGCAGCTGCTGCTTCAGATTCCTTACTGAATGCTTAGAGATCCAATTGCAAGCTGACTTGGGAGCTGTGCTTTGGCCCCCTGGTCATCCCTTTGATGTGCAATAACTCACATCTGTGGGATTTTTTTGTGTTTCTGCTTCGTGATTGACTTTTCTCCCCAAAATTTTGGCTATCCCTTCTTGTCGAAATAGATCCACAGAGACTTTTTCCGGGGTGCAGTCTAATAATAATAAAAATAATAAAAGTAATACTGATGCGTGCTGCGTTTTAACTAAATAGCTGTCAGTACTTCTACAGTATTTCTCCAGCCTCCATCTGTGGAGCTGTTCAATGCAATCGATGTCCTGGTGCTGTATTTGAGCTTTGAACGCCCTCCGGTGGACGAAGGGCTTCGGTTGAGTCAGATCTACACCAGGAGGGTTTTGTGATGGTGATAGCATGGGGCTGTTAGCAGAGCCTTCTGGTTTGATGTTCTTTGTCATGAGAGGAAAATAAAGAGTGGATTTTTCCTTTGATAAAGAAACAAAGCTGCACATATTCTGATGTGCTGACGTTTTCCCATATCAGAACTAAGCATGTGGAACTACGCATGCTTTATGGGCTTTAATTTTAACTGTACTATAAATATTTTACTATTGTATTTATATTCTATATATTTCACTATACAATTTAATATCAGAGTGTGTTTTCAAATCAACTGCTGAGACGACTGCACGTTGATTTCTGCATTAAATAACATAACTAGGAAAACGAGAGTGTTTTTTTTACAAGAGCCAGATCCGTAAACTCATTTATAGCACAAAGTTCTATTTTCATAATTACAGAGATCACTCTGTCTTCATTGTGAATAGTTAATGTAAGCACACAGTTAAATTTAATCTGCAGCACTTCTTTCACTCAAGGCCCCCACACTTCTATTTGATGCTGAGTCTATAATTTGAGACCAGGTTTGAGTTTCTTTGAATTAACATATGTTAAAAAGTGACTTTAAAGTTACCTTTGAGAATGGAACTTTACTGTAAATGTAGATGAGAGCATTGAAGGCTGTGAAACTCCCCACGTGTTTTGTCTTTACAAGTTCCTGAGTCTAACGGAGGAAGATCTGAATAAGTTTGAATCCCTCACCATGGGAGCAAAGAAGAAGCTCAAGACCCAGCTCGAGCTGGAGAAGTAAGTGGAGGGGAAAGCTCTTATCAAGGTTGTAAGGGACCTAATACAAGTTTGCTGTGTTTGTTTTTCCACACTGTGAGCCTACCAGATTCCCACTTGTGGATAAGGATAAGGGATACCTCCCTTGCTCTCCAGTAGCATCAGTTGCATGGTGAAGCTCCTGAAGCTGAGGAGTGTTCTGTGCGTACTGTTCTACCGCTGCCTGCTCAGGGCTGTGTAAGGATAACCCCATCCAAAAGGTCTGTGAGTGCTGTGGCAGCACAGTCACAACATAAACGCACCGTGACAGCTCTTCTGAGGAGGGGAATGTTTCTGGAGTAATTTACAAAAGATACATGCTGTTGCATGGGATTTTTTAAACTTGCATAACAGATACTGCAAAGCAGATGTACAAAGTAGATTTTATATTTAGATGAGTTCCATTTGAACTGCGCCTTGGACAATCTTAGAATTGTTTCAGTGGAAGGTGGAGGATTGTGCACAGCCTCAGCTGAACTCAGCATTACTGAACAAGCAGACACCCTCTCACCTGCAGGAATATTGCAGAGTCGTAAAACAGTGGTATTTCTGTTCTGCTTCTTTCCCTTCCCTTCTGTTTCTCTGCCTGATTGTTTGCTTTCTCTGCCATATCTTGCTGTCTGAGTAGTTAGCCAGTCTTTGTGCCCATGGAACTTGCTTATGTTTTGTCAGATTAAGTTATTTGTGTGTAAATAATTCTTAGTAACAGTGCCGCAGCCGTGATACTACGCACAAAGGCTGCATGTGGGAGGGAGGCACTTTTATTGGGCGGCTGATATTAGTGAGAAAAACAGGCAAGCTTACTGGGTACGTAAACATTTCTTCAATACTTTTTGAGTTTGTTCTTAATAAGTAGCTTCTGACATCGTGAAGTGTCCCTGTTTAGGTTTTGGACTTCTCACCTAGCTGAGCTCCCTGGGATGGGGGGGAGTCAGCAAAGCAAGACACTGGGCTGTCAGGTTTGCAAGCTCAGATGACATGCACACTCCAAATCAGGATGCCCAGGGGGATTCTTTCTTCACAGGACCTGATCATTTTCAGCTTCCACTCAGTTCGGCTGGAGCAAATTGTCCATATTTTTGTTATGTCTTCTTAGAGGGAAATGCTTATTCTTACTATACTTAAAAAGCAGTTAAAAATCCGACTCATTGCTCATTTGTCAAAGCTCCTTGACAGCATTTCCCACCTGTCATTGATTTTCCAATGTTTGCAACATTAAAACTTCAGATTTCATTTGGCTTTTGCTTTGGTTTTGGAGTGTGTGGTTGTGTTTGGGACACGCCTACAGAATGTGTGATAGAATGTAGTCACCATTTTGTCACGTTTTGCCTTAAAGAAATAAAACTGTTACTATTGTAATCGTGATGGCAGAAGGGCTGAAGTAAGTGCTGGTAAGAAGCTAAGGTCAGGACTGATGTAATTGCCAAATGTTTCCCTTTGTAAGGAGCTAACTTCCTGAGATTATTTAGTGAGCTTTGTCTGCTTCAGTTTCATTCAGAAATTGATTTGTCTGTTGATGTGCTTTAGCCAGTTTTTGTGTCTTCATACGTTTCTCCATCACCCCATAGAGAAAAATCAGAGAAACGGTGCCTCAACCCCACAACACCTTCTTCAGTTACCAGCAGCGGTGTGGCAAGGGTTCCCCCTACTACACACGTGGGGCCTCTCCAGAGTATTCGTGGCAACCACGCTGCAGGTAAGAAAGAGGAACAGAGGACAGTGCTGCCCTCTCAGGTCTGAGTATGTCCATTCTTTTACTGCTTTTCCACCAATCTGTCGTAAACTTTTATCTTCCAAAATCCCATCAGCTTAACAGGAAGCAATCAGTCTGATTCCTGTGTATATGGTGTGCAGTAGAAAGTGGTTGCCTCTTTGTGGCTTCCATGGGTAGCTGCACTAGTCAGCAACCATTGTGCCTCCAGAGTGCTCATGCTTAGTCAGTGCCTGTCTCTGCAGAGCTCTGTATCGCATCGCTGTAAGTTAGCTGGTGTTGGCAGCTCTAAGAGCTGGTATCAATGAGGTGCTACCATTGTCGTCTGCAGAGCTGCGGGTAGATGTGGATCAGCCAGCCCACCCACTGCCCCGGGAGGGCAGCTCCTCCGAGTACTCCAGCTCTTCTTCCAGCCCCATGGGGATCCAGACGAGGGAAGAGAGCTCAGACAGCGCCGAGGAGAATGAGAGACGTAAGCAGGCACAGCCCGGGAGGGGACTGGTGCAGAGCTGCTCTGTCTTGTGAAGCAGTTGTGCTTATGGATGTTTCTGTCCCTAGGTTTGGAGATTCACGTAGATGGCTCTGAAAAGGAGAAGCCAGTGATGTTACTGAACCATTTCACTTCGAGCTCTGCCAGACCCACTGCTCAGGTCTTACCAGTGCAAAATGATGCAGGCTCCAATCCGTCCGGCCACCATACTCTGCCAATGCAAATGATGTCAGCGGCCTCTACTCATATCACCCCCATTCGGATGCTAAATTCAGTGCATAAATCAGAGCGTGGCAATGCAGACATGAAGCTACTTTCATCGTCTATGCATTCACTTTTATCTTTAGAAGAAAGAAATAAAGTCTCTCCTGGACCTAGAGGCAGCATAAAAATGGAAAAGAGCTTTGGGAATACAGTAGTGGATGTCATGTCTGCGCCTTCTCCCCATCAGCCCCTGCAAGTGCTTTCGGGGGCTGCCGAGAACAGCTCGCCCACGTCTACTATTAACTTTGGGCCTCGAACCAAAGTTGTCCACGCTTCAACTCTGGACAGAGTGATGAAAACAGCTCAGCAGCCGGGACTGATAGTAGAGACGAGTACTGCCGCCACTGTCACATCCAGCACGGTCTTCCACGTGGCTCGCCCACCCATCAAGCTCCTGGTGTCGTCTTCTGTTCCTACTGATCCTGCCATTGCCGGACAGACTTCCTGCTCCAGTAATATGCAAATAACAGTGTCCCCTGCAATAATAAATCCCCGGACTGCTCTGTATACAGCCAACACCAAAGTTGCCTTTTCTGCAATGAGCAGCATGCCCGTGGCACCCATGCAAGGCAGCTTCTGCGCAAACAGCAACACGGCCTCGTCCAGCAGCCACCCTTCCACGTCGTTTGCGACCATGGCCAACCTGCCCAGCTGCCCCGCGCCCAGCTCCAGCCCCACGCTCTCATCCGTTGCCGAGAACAACTTCTACAGCAGCAGCAGCAGCAGCAGTAGCAGCAGCAGCAGCAGCAGTGGGTCTGCGGGGAGCGTCCCGGTGCCCAACCAGAACCACCACCACCACCACCACCAGCAGCAGCAGCCGCAGCCACCTGGCTGCATGGTGTGCAGCTCCTGCGGGTGCAGCGGGAACTGCGGCTCCAGCGGGATGACCGTCAGCTACGCCAACTATTTCCAGCACCCGTTTTCAGGACCTTCAATGTTTACTTTCCCATTTCTGCCCTTCAACCCCCTGTGCAGTAATGGCTACATCAACACGCAGCAGTACAACAGCAGCACCACCTTCCCCGTGGTCCACACCGCCTACAACAGCGGCATCGCTCCGGACTCCGTGATGACGGGGCAGTCGACATTTGCGGTACCGCCGATGCAGAACTTTATGGCAGGGACAGCGGGGGTCTATCAGGCACAGGGAATGATGGGAAACGGCAATGGTTCGAGTCACAAAAAAAATGGGAATCTCTCCTGTTACAACTGTGGGGCCAGCGGGCACAGAGCTCAGGACTGCAAACAGCCTCCAATGGACTTCAATCGACAAGGTAATGGTGGGCGTGGGGGCTGCAGCAGGGCCCAGCTCAGCGCAGAGCACTGGGCTGGGCTAAGAGGAGTCCCACCATGGGGACAGTGCTCAGGCTTTTGGCTTTCACTTACTTGCATGAGAAAAGTCTCGTTCCTGGAAGGTGCTGGTTTTGAGCTCTTGCGTGAAGTGGTGAAACACATGGAGAGGGAGGGAGGTTCTGTTGGCAGATTGAAGTAGAACCGTAGCTGCTTATCCTTGTAATCCAGGCTACAGGTTCAGGTTCCCCTGGAAGTCTGCGTTCTAAACGTATCTGCTGCCTCCTTCCCTTCTTCCCAAACCAGTTACATAAATGGAGGATTACTGTTCAAATCCTCTTGAGGGTCCCACATTGGAGTTTGCTGCTGTGCTAATTCTATAGGACATATTGCTTACACAGATACGGCTTCAGAAGAGGGCTGAAGTCCTTCATTCTGGGCAGGAAACAACTGAGAGAAATGTCACTTTACCAAGAACAATCTGCAGCCCCGTTTTCCTTTGGTTTTTTGATCAGCTTGTTGTTTTGAAATCATCTGTGTGTGGCATGAGCTTAAAAATTTGATAGGAACTTACAGTTGGAGCAACCAGAATTGAAGTGCTGTGTTTTACATCCCGTCTTGCCTATAGCATGTGCCTGCATTTCTTTTTATACAGTGCAGATGAGACCCCAAATATTTACGAATTAACAATTGACTGATTTTGAGGCATCAATTTTCAGCAGTGCTCACATGTAAATAACGAGTGGGATTTCTGCATCTCATCTTTTGGTAATGGCTGATGGGACAACGGTGGCACTGACGCCAGCAGTGCTCATTCAGAACTGTGGTCTGCTGCCTTCCAAGGCTGAACTTCATGAACCAGCCTTCCACTTCAACTCTCCCAATCTGACTTTTGCCAGCCCTAAAACTAGGTCTGAGCCGGTGAGTCCAGCTGCGTGAAGTCATGCTTTGATTTTCGCTTCTATCAGCTGTAGGCACACCCTCGTTAGGCTTTTCTGCAGCTGGAGAGCAGCACTGTGGGCTGTGTTAGGCCATAGCACGTGTTAGGTGGCTCATGAGAAGGGGGTGGTTAGGGAGAGTTCTGAGGTGTAAGTGGCGTGAAAAGCTTTGTGTTGTCTAATTCTTCTGTTTCCTTTCCCCCAGGTACTTTTAGGCTGAAATACGCTCCTCCCTCTGAAAGCCTTGACTCCACAGACTGATCTTTTATCTGGCAAGAAGATACTGTAAGCCATGGAGATAGAAGGAGACTGAACTACAAAACTGAGACGTCCAGTTGCTGTTAAGCTTAATGTATTTTTTAATCCAAAGGTGCTTTACTTTATTAGACTAG
>JANHGO010000399.1:0-41349 GCA_024606505.1 Aquila spilogaster
ACCCTCACAGTAAAGAATTTCTTCCTAATATCTAGTCTAAATCTACCCTCTTCCAGTTTAAAACCATTTCCCCTCGTATTTCAAACTGTGAATGAATGAAAGGAATTAGTAGCAAAGAAGATAAATATGTTGTATGTTTACAGTCATTCTAAATAAATGGCTGAACAACTGGGTGAGCAATCATCATATCATACAAAACTATACACCAGGGATTGCTAAAGAATAAAATGAAATTAAATGTGTACTTTGCATTATCTTAAAGAACTGCATATCCTGTCTTATGTTTTAAAACTGAAGCTTTGAACAGTTGTCACTTAGTTTATTGCAAGCTCAGCTCACTAGTTATATGTTAATTTGAAAGTATTCATTTGATAGATTGGTTCACATCAGTCACAACATCAATGTTTTCTCAATCTGTTCTTATATTGGGCTTGCAAAGTTTTGGTGGCAGTGGGGCTGCAGGGGTCATTCTGTGAGCTGAGCCCAGCAGCTGCCCAGAGTCAGATCAGGGCCAGCTGCAAAAGGGACTTGCTGTTGGCCAGAGCTAAGCCAGGAGTGACTCTGGTTACACCTCTGTGTGATGAATGCAATTTAGGCACCATCCTTCTGTTTCATTGTCCTGACAAAACCCTCTTGAAAAATACTTGACAGAAATTGCAAAGCAAAGCAAACTGTCTTAGAAGACAGTTAATCGGCAGAAGAACATTTGTTGTTTGTAGAACTCATTTCAGTATTTTAGCAACATTGCCTTCCAGCTCTCCAATACAAATAGAATATTTCAAACCTAGTCTATAGATAACCCCTTCTGAGTTCTGCAAAACACCAGAATACTACTTTACTAAGTATTCTTCACATAGAGGGCAGGAAAGCATTTTTAATTGTCCAAGTTCCTATGCAGCACACAATGTACCATCTCAAATTGTCTCACTGTGCCATTCTGAAGAAAATGTTACCATCTTAAATCTATATGATTCCCAAGTCTACCTTTATAGAAATCATAGAACTGCATTGCAAGAGACAGACTGATTTGTATGTTACCACAGAAGGAAGAAAAAGTATTTTTCATGGGAAACTCAAAATAGGTTTAAAAAGATTCAGGAAAATTAACACTGCATTGTTCAAAAAATAAACAAACAAACCAGAAACAGTGGCACTGCTACAGTTCTTAACATGATTTAAATAAAACTTTCAAAATCATGCACAGACTAATTCCTTAAAATTAGGACATTCATTCCAAAACTTGTGTATCTGATCAGAGTATTGCAAATGTTTGCCTTATTAATGCATATTTAAGAGTAAAGTCTAGCAAGATTTGTTTGTTCTGTTTTTGCAACAAGCATAATCAAAGTGTTGTGTTAGGGAAACAAAATATGAAAGTCTATCATAGAATCACAAACTGCTTGAGGTCCCCGGAGGAACCAGAGCCCGTAATTGGTGTTGAAAACAGAGGAAAAGGTGGCACTAAATGCCTCTGCTTAGCAAAGCAGAAAGGTGAGATGAGCGAGGTGACCATCCTCATGAAGTAACAGACCAACATTATCTCTGGTCCTCCTGTTGCTGTTAGCATATTTTTAAAAGCCCTTTTTGTTGTCCCCCACAGTACTGGACAGCTTCAACTTTCATTGAGCTTCAGCCACACACACTTTCTCCCTGCAGTGGCCAACAGCGTATCTGTAGTCCTCCCATTTTGCCTGACCTTGCTTCCTGTGGCCATACTTTATTTTTCCACCTACACTCTAGAAGATCTCTGCTGAGGCAAGCCAACTATCCACCCCCCTTGCTTGACTTCTGGCATTTCGGAATTGCCTCCTTCTGATCTCTTAAGAGGGAGTACTTAAGGAGTAACCACCACTGAGGGACCCTAATGTCTCCAAAAGTAGTTTCTCAGGGGACATTTTATTTTTTATTTATTAGCAATGTTCTTGTCTTCAGTACACAGATAAATATTAAACAAAGTCTTAGGGTGATGTTACCTAAAGTAGGTCCCCATTGTTGGCCTTTCTCATGTTTATCAAAAACACTCTTTTTAACAATAGCTTCCATTAATATGCACTATTTTGCAATGATCTAAGGACATAAAAGCATGGCTTCATTGTTCGAGTTATTTATGAGTCTACATAATCTTAGATGAGCTTTGAATGTCTCTTTAAATCCACTTTAATGGGAAACTAGCCTTTGGACTAAGCTGTCACAAAATGCAAAGAGTTAACTTGGCAGCCTCAGAGAGATCTCTGTTGTGCCTCAAAAAAAATGGTGTAGCACAGCATTTTGCACGCTGTGTCGTACAGGCAGCACAGACCGCTCTCTCCAACTCCACTCTGCAAAGATAACGTTTGAGGAGAGAATAACTCTGTATCTGTGCCTGCTGACTCCTCATGAGCAGTGATTCTGTGCCAGATGGAGGGGTGATGCCCTCAGCAACAACAGGAGAAGCAGTGACGAATGCAAAGCTCTGGAGAACTTCAATATTTGTAAGTTTCAACAAAATTTCTGAAACTCTTGATACATTGGGCTGTTGTTTCTGAAAACAACAGCAGATGGATCACTCGTTCTGTTCAGCGTGACATTTTTGTGTTTCCATAGAAAGGGCAGAGATTAGTTTTGCCTCATCCTCCGTCTTACTGTGTAAATGAGTAAACATGACTAGAATGCATTACCACTGAATAATAATGTAACTTTGAACAAAGATTTTAATCACCAAGAGTGTAATTAATTCGTTCAAAACAAATGCTGCTTTGCCTGTGGAAGTAGATCTGCCCACGTATTTCTCAAGTGCATTAATGGAGGGTGGCTGCAATATCTCCCCCATAGTTGAGAAGCACACGATAGTAATTAATAATACCACTTGGCGTTTGTGATTCACGTATCAGCAGAGGCAGGTGTTGGAGTCTGCTTTGTGGTTTGTCACAGCGCTGAGAAAACACGAGAGCCAAGTCTGGTCTGGGATATGCGTGATTCACTCCTTTGCATCCTCCCTTGTTCGGAAGCTGCCTGTTGTTTCCAAACACGATCTTCCCCCATTATTTTGATGCAGCACACACAAACCGATGTGTCAGCGCTCCCCTCACTACGCCCTCTTTACTCGGCAGCTTGCCGTATACCTTACTAGTCAAACATGGAGAAGCCTCAGCGGGCGCCCGAGTGCCCCTCCCCAGCGGACAGCCCAGCACGGAGCTCGGACGACGGGCGGAAGTGCAAGCCGCGGTGGGGAGGCGGGTCCTGCGCTGTGCCCCTACGCCCCGCCCCGACCTCCTGTGGGCCCAGAGAGGCTTAGGCGGACCCGGCAGAGCGACGGGTAAGGGGGTCGCGGTGGAGTGCTGTGTGCTCGGCGTGTGCTGCACCGAGGTACCCCGCGTGGGCTTTTTCCTCTCCGCTGGGTGACTGGCTTGCAAGGAGCCGGGCGGGTGTGCAGGGCTGTAGTCAGTGAGGGCTCAGGTTGGACCAGGTCTCTCGTTTTATGCCTTCGGCTCACTGTGGAGCAAGTTAAAGGGCTGCCAGAGAAATAGTTGTGCAGAGTTGGAAAAACTGCGTAGGTAGTCCTTGGGCATCAATTTTGGTATCCTCCTGGCGCCTGCAGCAGTCCCCGTAAGGTCTCTGCAGTGCTGCATTTCGTAGAAAACTATTTGTAATGAAGTGTGACGGTTCTTCCTCAGGAAGAAATTAAATCGTTCAGCGCGGTGCTAAAAGAAGATCAGCGCGTTGGTGAGTGCATGAGGAAGGCACGGCGCTGCCTCGCTCGGAACTTCCCCAGGAAGTCGGTCGATGGGAGAGCAGAGCTGCTCCCGGGTTGCCTCGGGCTGGGCTGTGCGAGGGGCTGCTGTGACAGCAGCTGAGGGTTGCACGTGAAGGAATCGTTAGCCAGGAGAACGCTGGAAATGAAATCAGTGCGTCTGACTCCTCGCTTAGTAACTGGGCTGTATGATTTCTGGCAGCAGGCTGGTGTGCATTCCCTTATTTGAGGTAGTACCAAGCCTGGATGCTTCTTTCAGTGCACTTGAGGTGCCAGGCAGGTGCCCTGTTCTCCAGACACTGCTGCCTGAGCTGAACTGCTTGTAAGCTGTGCTGTTAACAACGCAAGTCCACCAGCAAATGCTGGAGTGATTTCTGCAGCCTCTTCTCTGTATGGTTAACATAAAGTATGAACCAGGAACCTTTTAGGTGAGCTTTGTTAGAAGCCTAAAAAGAAAGTAAGGGACTAGAGTAAGGGTGACTAACAGCTGGTGTCCAAAAAAAGCATGCCAGCAGTACCTGCAGCATGGCTGTATCAGAACTGAAACAACAATAAACGTGCCGAAGATTTCTAACACAATAGAGAGCAGAGCAGTAAGGTCCCAGACTGTAGCAAGTGAGGGCTTACTCAAACACAACAGCCATGAGCACAAAAGTAAGGGAAAGAAGCTTCTCACCTTCAGAAAGCCTCAGGTATGCAAGGATCTCCCAAGAGACACCCCTGCCAACCCTTAAATGGAGTCTGGGAAGGAGTGGATCCTGGCTCCACACCTTCCGGTCACTCAGGAGCATTGCATGCACCTGAGCATCTCTGGGTTGGCCCTGCCTTCCTACCAGGTGCTCAATCAGTTTCAAGCCATGACTTAGCATTTCCACTACAATTACAATACCAAATTTTCCCTAGTCCTTGATAACTCTGGGCAGGTTATTTTGTTATCAGTGTTGGAAGATGTTCGCATAACTGAAAGTGGGCTCGTCCTGTCTTGTTTATTAGCATATACTCAGTGTTGGTGTCCAGACACAGTAAACCAGCATTCATCCTGAAGCTATTCTTATTACTTGTAATTTTATCTATGGGGAAAATGAGTCAGTAGACTGAAGTTTCAAATAGTGACTTCATGTGCCTGAGTGTGTTTCATTTTGAAGTTGTAGGTTACCTTAATTACAGTCTTTTGGAATATTACAAATTTTTATAACTAACTTTCATAGTACAAAATCTCTGTTCTCTCTAATAAGAGTATATAGTTAGTATAAGATTTGCTAATCTTTTTTTTTAATTTTACATGTGGAATTAATAATCCATTATAATTTAATAAACAAAAGCGTTCATTAAAATACGAATCTCAGTTGTAGTTTGGATATGTATTTCCTTAGGCTGCATACTTTGGGTCCTTTTCAGGTAAGGTTGACGCACTTTTCACCTCTCAGTCTCAATTTAACAGACCAATAAAGGGTGGAGTAAATCTGTCATGATAGTGTCATTGCAGCTGCATTGTTTCTGCTACAGTCTTCCAAGTTAAAACCTCAGGTTATGTATTGCTTACCGGTGAAAAAAATGTATTTTTTTAATATAAAATGTAGGGGCTGTCCCTGTTGTCCCTATGCTCCAGTTTCAGGGGACAGAACAGTGTGCAGAAGAAAACAGGGCATTCTGTTGATCTAATGACAGTGCTTTTGAAGCCCTCTCTCTCTCTCTGGTCATTATTTGACCAAATGCAGGACTCAAATGAGAAAAGGAGATTATGACCTTTATGGTTTTTTGCAGCTAAATCTCTGTAAAAATTCTATTTCTTTGTGACTGTCTTCTTCAGTCATACCAGTTTGCAGAAGAAATGCCATAATGCTTGCTATTTTTTGCTTTACAATCTACTTAGTATAGTCTTTTACACAATGTAGCCTTTTTGATGACAGCAAGTGACATTATTGTCTTAGCGCTTTCTGTTGACTGACAAAAGCTGTTTCTAAAGGTAAAGCTGAGTTTTATGTGAAGAATCTTTATCTCTCAATGTTTTAACTTGGATAACTGTTTGTCATGCAGATAGATGAGGTCTTGCTTGCTTGGTTATCGGCTGAAAATTCTAGTAGATGAAATCATGGGTGAGCTCTGCCATGGATGTTTGCAGAAGTGCAAGTGCTGGCTCATAACTTGGTCCAAAACCATGGGATAACAATGGAGAAGTGACCTCTTGCTTATAACGAGCTGTGGATTAGAATTTCCTGAAGTCAGTTGTTATAGCCAAATTGGATGTCTTTATGGAATGACCATTATAAGAGACATGTAATTTAAAAGCCTTCATGGAAAAAGGTTTATTGCTTCTATAGTGAGAGATCATGGAAGGGAGTCGTAGGCTGCACAAAGAGTATCTTCTTTTACTGCAATTTGTAGGGTTGTGAAAATGAGGAAGTTGGAAAGGAGGTTCAATGGAGTGTTAATAATCGCATGTAAATACATGTATGTGCTTCTGCTTCTGGCACCTAAGAAGTGTCTGTACAGGGGGCATTTGCATTTTTTAACCTGTGCCAATTGAAAGTCGTTTTGGTGAAGTCATTTTGGAAAGTTGGTGAAAGTTTTTTGGTTTTTTTTCCGCCTTGATTTTTAAGGTTCACATGGCAGTAAGTAAACTAGGCAGCTGCATATTTTTGTAGGGGCTCTTGTGGGTTTATAGCAAGAACAGGCAACAATTTGTTTTTAAGCAGTAATTTCTTTTCACTTCAGTTTAGTAGCCAATACTCATTTAGAGGGAATTGCATCCTTAGACATCGTACTTCACTTCCTGTGGCTTTCTAATGTCAGCCTCGGCCAATCCAACATGAATGTTAGATGTTAGCTTCAGGGTTTCTGTAATGAATTACTCTGAGCATGCGAGTTGATTGCATGCTTGTATAGAAAGCATAGGCATGTTGATCAGAGAGTGGCTCTATTTGGACTGTGTACAAGCTAAAAATAAAAATATTAGTGTATGGAAATTGTCGTATAAGCTGGAACATCTAGCATAGCATTGAAAGAGACCCTAATCTTACTCATGGTTGTAAATCTATAGTATAGAATTCATGTTGTGTACTGTTCCTGAGGTACTTGTGTTTTTCTGTGTTTCTACGCTTGCAGTGTAGAACATTGGAAAAGTAACAAATTTCTTCTTTTAACACCTTCTTGGTTTTTTTTTTAAGCAGCTATTTGATTAGCAAGATGAAGCCTCCTAAGCTGCACTATTGGATTTTGGGTTGTTTTTCTATGGCATCATGTTGTCTGTGTGCTTCAGATAAATTCCCTCAAAGGTAAGTTGTGATTTAAAATACATGACTCTAGCAGTTACTTCTTAAATAACCTTATTCGTTTTTCTTACCTGTCATTAGCCAAAAAGTGTTTTATGAGAACCAGTTTTTGCATGTTTGTCATCTCAAAAGTTCAGTTATTTCAAATATGGGTGAAAGATGATGTTTATATTTCTAAGCAAGGTTGTTTTTTTTTTTAATTTATTTTGAGCAAGAAAATTAAGCGCTCTACAATGTTATGAATTTGTTTTATTCAGGTTTCCACAGCAGTAGTGAAGACCAGTTAGAAGTATTAGTAGTTTTCATTGTGGCTATGCCTGATTTGTTCTGGAGCTATTTGGATAAATTACGTAGGACCACACATGCATGTGAATGCATAAGAGAAACCATGGCCATTATGAACTAGCAAAACCAGAGAAAAAACTAGCAAGTGGTGTAACATGAGAATATCTCCACTTTGAGCTGAGAAATAGCTTTCACATAGAACTTTTTCTATACCACCCTTAGCATGCATAAGCAAAGGAGATATGGCTATTAGGTTCCAGAGAATAGCAGTTTATTTTTACACATTCTGCACATGCTGCCACCAGTTTGAGCAAATTCCAGTTTTCTTGTTCTTTTTTTTTCCATTTGAGATTTTATTATGTAATGTAGTTGCTTTATAGTTTAATATATCTTTTAGTGTCTGAAGCAAGAGGTGTTTATCCAGAGTGTCTATTCAGAACTACTGGAAAATGAAGATTCTTCTCTAGAAGTGTCTAAGATACGATTTAGCCTTCCATCACTTTTTAAACAAAACTTGTAAACTTTTTTTCTCCACAATAGGATTAAGGTAGTACTTATGTCTCTCTTTATTATATATCTCTTTATTTCAACAGGCTTTGAAACACAAGTGTTTTTGTGAAATATAGGGTATTCCTTCTATAGTTCTTCCCTAGGTAACAGTAATACTGTGTCACAACTTCTTAACTTTTAAAATGTTTTAAAATTGTGTAATTAAGCATTTAAGAACATAGTGTTTGTCCATAAAATTATAAATGCTTATTTTATGTTACTTTTCTTTATTCATACTTTTTTTTAATTCTAAATTTTATTTTGTCTGAAGGTATGGTGACACTTGATGATGGAATTACATCTCTTACAGCGTCAGCTGCATTGTTTGTGGTTATCTGTAATCTGTTTTTCAGAGGAGTACTTATAGTACCAAGAAAGTTGTATGCTTTCTTTTCAGCTGATGAAGTCATCAAACAGAATAAAAAGATTAATAATGTTCTAAGCAAGTATCTTTCTTCAAGTGTTGTTGTAAAAACTTGCCAGTAGGTACTTTCCTAAATGTAAAGCAGAACTATATATATCCTCCATATCTTAATAAATGGGAAGCATGGGGAGCTAGGGTGCAGATGTGTTTAACTGTGAGGTTTCTAAATGTGTTGTTTTTATGTAATTTGTTACTATTTGGTCCTACAGTGTTTGGAGTTCTTAAATATTGCAGTAGAAGCTATAAACAACAACCAGCTCTGAAGTTAGTGTGTTATCCTCTGTTCGTTGCTAGCATTGTGCTACTAGCTGGAGGTGGTGTTCTTCTTAAAATGCTTGAGAAATATAGTTTTATTTTTCTTTCTACAGTGATAGCCAGTCTCACACCTGGAAAAAGCTGTATCTTGCTCACCATTGGCCAGTGACTGTATGCAAGGTGAGATATGTTTCTTTCTGTTTTACCTGGACAAAGGGAGCCTTAGGCAGTAAATGTTTGAAAAGAGAATTAATAAAGCCCATTGAGTATTTAGTCTTGCTTGCACACTTGCATTTTAATAAAGGTATTGGCTGATCTTGGTGCAACTTTTGCAGCTTTCCCTGTACTCCAGGGTGCCACTAAACAGGACAGGATTGTAGTGTGTATGCTTCAAATGTAGTATTTAATGTGTACACTAAGCCTTAATTGCTTGTTACATGTTTTGTCATGTTTCGTTAGTCCTCAGCTTAACCATGGACTTCTACCAGGCTGTATAAGCAGACTTGCATGCTTTGTCTGCCTGAAGACAGCATATTAGTACTTGAACTGTCTCTTGCATGTTGAGGTTTAGCTTTAAAATGTTGGCTTCGAAGTTTTTATAACTTGTCAAATACAGATTCAATCTGGAAAAAGAGAGCACTGTTATAAAGCTGTCATGGCAGGTGTCTTTGAGCACTTACGTATTTGGGGGACAGAAACAAAAAATAAACCCTGTCTTCCAATATGTATATTTCAGGAACAGAGCTTAGAGATATAATTTTATGCAGCTTTTTCTATTAAATACCTATTACCACCTTGTAAGTAGAACACTTTTCTTCTATGGGAAATAGAGAAGGCCTCTTCTGATATAGCTGAGTTAAAAAAATATGCTGTACTCCAAAAAGGAAGATGTGATCAGATTTACTGACGCAGGGGATTGAGTACCTAGTGAATAATGCAGAAGCCTCAGTCTTAGGCACATGTCTCTGCGGCCAAAAAGGTTTCACTTCTGGGACACTTAGATTTATTTATGACAAATTTGAGCATTTTTTTATGCTCTGTGTACTTCTTTATTTGTCACTCCTATGTCTGGAGCTACACATAAAAGCTGTAACAGCAAAACTCACTGTTAAAAACTTCTGTGGAGAGCTGAATGTGCTTTTTGATAAATGTGTAGGGGAGATACCAATATGAAAACTCAGATGTATTTAGCTGAGACCAAGGAATGGCCAGTGGGTTTTTTGTTCATTTGCTAATTTTTGAGGGGGATCAGAAAACTGAAGTTAAAATCATATGAAAAAATATTTTGCCCAGTTTCACCTCCCTGAGTCATAGGAAAAAGGGGGATTCCAACTCTATTCCTATAACTGCTTTCTTTTTGTTCAGATTTATATTAACTTGAGAGGGGTTCCCAAATTCAGTTTTGGATATATATATATATGTAGATTATTCTACATCTTCAGTGTACTTAGACATGATTGCTGTGTTGTTTCAGTTTAAAACTGTTGATGTTGTCAAAAAGAGAAACAATAGCTGGATGAAGGAAACTGCAAGCACATTATATTGTGTAAGTTAAAAACAGCTTTGATACAGTATGCTGTGCAAGCACTTAAGAGTTTATGCATCTTGTGTAATGGAACTTGATTATAGACTGAGGACTGTGCTATGTAGTGTGTTCTTGACAGGTGTGTGGTTGACCTGCATCTTAATTCCTACCTGTTTTGTATATTTATGTGTGGAAAAGTGTTTCAGGTATTTGAAGTCCTGAAAGGCCTTTTCAAAAATGTGGTGGGCACCGTTCATCATACCAGAAATTTGTGAACGTACCTCTCTCATCTCATCCTGTGCTTTAATCTGTATGTAATCATGTTCAGCTCTTGTGTTTTAATTCTGAGTGTGTTCTGCACAATTAAACTGGTAAGTCCTGTTTTAGAAAAATGCTGTGGTAAGGTCCAACTTAAACTTTCTGGTCAGAAATCAGTGTGAATTCTGTTAGGTGGAAGTAGGAGCTGCAGAAGGGCAAACAAATGGAGTTGGACAGATCTTTAATTCAGGAACTTACAAAGATAAATGTTATGATGGCAGTTTTTGCATCTTGGAGATTGTAAAAAGAGAATAACTTCAGTCGGTTTTTCCCTTGTGAAATAGAGAAAATGTGATGCAAGTGTGTATGCAGTTTAGTTCCTTCTCTGGTTACAGTGGGAAAAATGATGAAGAAATGGATGCCAAACCCTGATGTGATCTTTTTTACTATACATGTGCTGGTATTTTCTCATTTTACAATGTTGATTTAAAAGGAAATTGGAAAAATACCATGGCCAGAACTAGAAAGGAGGGTGAATGAAGCTGTCCAAAGAGCACAGAGTGTGACCTGGTGTGTTGTAGGTGGAAATGGACACACTGTGCTACTGGCCTGCAGTGCAACACCAGCATCGGAAAATGTATAGGAGAAACTGCTAGCTGGGTTAGTGCCGTCATAAGGGAGAGCTAATTCCTGGGTTTCACAGACGTAAAGCTAAAATGTCACCAGATCTTTATTCACCTCGTCTGTCCACTGTGTTTCAGTGCTGTGCAGTTTGAGGAGGCTTTTATCCGCTGGAAACAAGCTGGTGACTTTCAGTGCTGTGTCACTGAACTTTCCTGAGTTACTTGGGGTACCCGGTCTGATCTTGGGAAAGACTTAAAGATGTTGACTCTATGACCACATTTTGGCTCTTTAGCTTTCCTTCTGACCCCAGAATACATTATTTCAGAGTGGAAACAGCACCAGTACTGGGTCTGAGCCTAAACAATGGTTGTGTCAGCTGACTTGAATTGAAAAATGTGGTGGGGTTTCCTTTGTTAGGGAACTGTGGTTAAAAATTGGGTAAGGAGCACAACTGTGCTGTTCTTGTGCCCACCCCAGTTGAGCAAGCTGGTTAGCTGGCAGGCTGCTTTTCAGGGGATGATTAGTCATTGGCTGTTAATTTGCTGTATTTTGGGCTGAATAGCTGAACTCTTTCAACTCCACTAAGCTTATCTTGACAGGAGCAGTATCATTTGTGTTTCCAGTGTGTGTTTGTAAAAAAGTCCTGCGCAGCCTACAGTTTTGCTGCTGCTGGCTTGTGGCATGCAGAGGGCAATTAGTGAGATTACAGGTCTCCCTCTGCATTTTCTTACACTCCGCTCTTGCACCTGCATCTCATAAAAGGCATTTGTGACATAATTAAGGCAGGATTAGCAACACAGAGCTGAAAAGATAATATTTTGGAGAAAGGAAGTCTGAGGAGGTTGTTATTTAATGGAGAAAATTGTTTACCAAAGAGAGACCTAATTACTAAGCAGGGTAATCAGGGAAAACACAGTCATGTTATTCTATGCTGTATGAATGTAGCAGCTTTTATTTGTGTGCTCAGGAAAATGTATTCTGTTCCAAACAATAGTTAATGTGTAGGCTATTTCTCCTGTATTAGAAGTCCTGACTGGAAACCTTGGTAGGAATGTATGTTGTCTTTGCGCTTCTCTCTCTCCCCTTGTCTCAAAATAGTTTAATGATACATTCTAATCATTTTACTTGAAGTAAGTACTTTCTTCTTTTATCTACTCTTTGTATTTTTCCTTTTTTAATATACTAACAAGGCTACTCCTGGACTTCTGAGGATGGTTGTGTGCTTGTCCAGTATTACAGCTTATGTTTATATTTTTTATTTTGATGACTGTGCACCTCTTGGAAGGATCTGGTGATGAGAAAAATAATGACAACTGCCACCTACAATATAGAGTAAATGTAGGTTTAGCTCCATTCATTTAGCATGGATCAGGCTACATCCTATTGGCTCAGAAGACCTTTGTCTTCTCTTCACACTGCCTGTTTGGGGTACCCCTGGTGTTCTCTTGATCTGTTTCAAAACTTTAATACCTGTTAACCACAGCTAAGCAGCACAATCTATGACAGCTTCAGGTACCTGGAATCACTGATTTGTGCAAGCAGAAGCTCTCTTGTCTCTCTAGTGCTTTGGGCCACCAGCAAATGTGTTTTGTTTTTTTTTGCTCTAAGCCGTTATCTCTGGACACATATAACAAATATTCTGTGTTTTTGTTTTCCACAGATGAGTGCTAATGATTGTCAAGACCCTCCAGACTACTGGACAATTCATGGCTTGTGGTATGGTTGTAGAGTGTTCTTACTTCAATGTGGAAAGAAAAAAAATAATACCAAGATGTTTAGGGCTCTTTTTTTCAGTGCTCATTCTACCGGTTTTTGATTGCTTCAAAAAAAGCCTTTCTTTTATTGGAAATTCAAAATCTGTTCTGATATAAAACTGGTGTGCATTCCTGTATGTCCTATGAGTCACTGAGCTACTGAAATCTTTTCACGTGAGCATTTTGTTTATGTGTCTTTATAAATTTACCAATGTTCTCAAAGAGAAAGGGAAGTAATGGCTTCCCTCTTTCTTTCTGAGTACGCAGATTTTCTTAGCGACTCGTGACAGCATGTAAATTTCTTAACTGAGTGCAAATATTGTGGAAGTCCAGGAAAAACTGATTTGCTTCAAAGCAATCAACTACATGGCATTGGTGTCCATGGCAGCAATTAGAAGGTTTTCATGACAAATACATGGAAAAATTCGGTATGGGAGATTGGTGAGCTGTGTGTGCTAGAAGGATGAACAGCATTATAAATAGATTTCCAGTGCGTATCTGATAATACTTGCAGAATTGTTACTTGGTGCAGTGGTTGGGGAGCTGAGTGTTGTCAGTGGCATGATGTGCACAATTCTAACAAGACAATTCTAATACCAGTGCTCCCTCTGTACATTTATTACACAGTGTGATGAACTGTAGGGCCTAATTAAGAGCCTCTACATGGGAAATGTTTTAGCCATAATTAGTGTACTGAATTTTTACTTCTAGAACATTGTAAATGCTGATGGATGATTTGTATTTTAAAATCAAATTTATAGCTATAATCTTGCATATTTAAAATTAAGACTATGATATGTTTGCTATTACTAAAGGTGGGAGACATCTTTTTTCACTTTGATTTTGCTTCTCTAGGCCTGACAAAGGTGAAGAATGTAATAGGACATGGCATTTCAATGTCACAGAGATTAAGGTATTTATTTTGAAACAAGAAAGAAAAAAAAAAGTGTCATCCTAACAGCTCAGTGCCTTTGCTTTTTTCCTTCCTGTGTGCAAAATGTGTAGCTCAAAATATATCTCTTTGATTGTAGTTTGCTGAGAGGTGTGTTGCTGTTTTTTAAGACTCCAAAAATTGATTTCAAGTGTTTTTGGTACTGCTTGAAGTCACAGTGCCTGTGATCAGCAGCAACTGTTCATACTTGGTTTTGTGAACATGTGGTTTAACTTGTTAAGCCACTTCCTCCATAGCAAGAAAACATCTAGAGAACATAGACTCTGAATCTCCCGTGATAACCATTATCTATGGAAAAGAGGTTACAGTAAGGTCATGGTTTTTTTTTTTTTTTATTGTGTTGGGTTTTTTTTTGGTTGTGTGTTTTTTTAAAATGTATTAATTTATTAAAAATACCCACATCTGAGTTACAGAACAGGTTAGGGGACCTCCGGAGAGCATGAGGTCCAACCCCACCTTGCTCAAACAGAGACAGCTAGTGCAGGTTGCCCAGGCCCATGACTAGGTAGCTTTGGTATACCTCCAAGGAGGAAAACTCCACAGCCTCCTAGGCAGCTTCTTCCAGATATTTTCTAAGTGGGAATGGGAAACCTGTTCCTACAATGGTGAAAAGCTCTGTGATTGAACAATTTCTGCAGGGACAGTTGAAAGAAAATGTTACTAGTCTGTACTAATATGTTCAGATATTGAGGTATTTGCATCTGCCTGTTACCACCTCCAACAGCATTTCTGGAATAATTGAGAGAAAGGACCTCTTTTCTTTTTCTGCAGGTAAATGTTTCTTAGTGATGCTGAAAAGTACAGCTTCAGTTTTAGAAAAAAATACAAGTTTATGTAGATTTTGTTAGAAATAGCTTTTCAACTCTGCAGGTAAGTTTATTAATAAATTAATTGTGTTATTTTGTAGGATCTTATGTCAGATATGAGGCGCTATTGGCCTGATGTGATTCATTCATCTCTGAATCGCACCCACTTCTGGTGAGTACAAACAAAACTAAAAAAACAACTTTGGGTATTCTTTTCCAAAAAAAAAAAGAATCTGAGTTAGTTATCTTTCACAGACGGTGTTATGCATGAGAAGCAGCATCCAGGAAGCCACTAAAAGTGGTACATCTTGACACATTGATCTTTTTATTCCCCCCCCACCCCTCCCTTGCAGTTTTCTTAATATAGCATCTTCAAAATGCAGCTGCTGAAGAGGGAGCTATGGCAAAGGTTTTTAAGCAAACCTTAGCGAAAGTAAGAGAGAGAATATGCTTGTTTCCTTTTTCCTCAGGGAAGAGAAACAGCTGCAGCTGACACATCTAAATCTTGCACAGTGGTTGTGCTGTAGGGATGTCAAAACTAGCTGCAAGAGCATCTTTCACATCGTTTCCTTGCTAGCTTCTGTGTGTCTGCCTTTGGGAGACCTTTTGGGCTTTCTCACAGAGGATGGAAATGGAAAAATAGGATGCATTGGGTGGTCCTAGCCATTTCTCTGCAGACTTCTCTTCTTTCCTTGCCCAGTTGCCTGAAGTCAGATCAACCAGGAATTTGTTTAGAGATCAACCTGCTTGGCATATGGGAAGGGAGAAAGAGACTTTGAGCTCTCCTGACGATGTTACTGCGTGTATTTTCTTTCTCCTGTTCCTCTTTGCTTCTGTATCACAAGGTGCTTGGGCTCAGGACCAGTATGGATGTTTGAGGTTGCACAGGCTTCAGCTTGAGTGCATTGTTAAACTAAAATCACTGGCAATTCGATGTGATTTGTTTCTGCCAGATCTACTGTGAAAGTAATAACATCAGATAAAATATAGAGCATGTAGCTTTAAGTACTGATGCCTGCAGCTTTGTCAACTATGATTACCTCTGGGGCTTTCCTTTGGACTACTTCCTCCCTGTGTCACTAGGGCAGAACTCTGAAAGGAATGGTAATCTCTTTTAATGTCCTTGCTCTACAGAAGATCTTTGTCCTCCAGGTCTTAAAATAGTCTTAGAAGTATCTTACAGTGGTCTGAACATCAAAACTCTTCCCCCCAGAAAAGTGATCTCGCTTTCTCTGTACTCTTCTTGCGCTGTGCTGGGGAGAGTATGACTGCCTCTTTCAGTGGCACCACAAATTTATGCCAAGTTAAACTGTTCAGGGAATAAGAAAAATTTATCCGAAATCTAGCCTCTCCCATGCCCTGAATGCTTACCTGTTCTGAAAGCAAGTGCGTACCAGTCCTTATTTTACTAACAGAAATACTTTGGTATGCAGCAAGTATGAACAGATGCAATCCAAGTCTTTTTTATTTCAGTTCAAGGCTAGCGAACAGTACTTATTTCAGAACCTGGAAACATCACTAGTATAAAAGCAATAGAAGTTAGGTTAGAACACTGTAACCAGTGTTTTGAGTAATTCACTCCCTCTCAGTAAGGTGACAAGTGCACTTTAATTGGCAATTCTACTTGCAGGTTTTATAAATGCAAGTGTTAAGCTAGTTGAAGGCCAGTAAGATCTTCTTGTACATCCTAATTCAGTTTAAATAGTGTATTTACTTCAGTTTTAAAAAAAATATGTTTCCAATAAAAAAAACTATGATAGAAATGAGAATCTGAAAGTAAAACGAAGATTTTCATTGTTGTGAACTGAGGGCACCTTAGTTAGGTACAGAACAGAGGCAGTGACAAGCAAAATGGTTATTGAATATCTTAGCATATCACATCAGGGTTTTTCCAAGACTGCCCTAATTGCTTACTGTGTTTCTTCCTGTGTTTACTTGTCACTTATTTCTGGCTTAAAGGAGGAGATAAGCATTCTTCAAGGGGATTAAAGAATGGCTGTAGGTGCCTCTGTAAGGATAACTGCACATCTCTGTTCATCTTGTTTACTAGTGAACTGTGGCAATTGTTACCCAATAGTTGGAATAGTATAGGATAGAATGCCTTATAACAGGATATGTGCTTTGCATCTCAAAATTTACTAACTGAAAACACCCTTTTTGAAGAAGTTCTAGACTTACAATATTTTGAACAAAATAAAAATTTCTAGGCCAAGAGAATTCCATTTCGGATCAGTTTATACATTTGATATAGCAGAAGGAATCTGTGCTTACGCAGGACAGCTGGATATCCCTCATCTTAAACATTTTGTGGGTGGCACTTGCAAGTGTGGGTTCTTACTGCACTGAACCAGTTTTCAATCTGAGTGGTTTCTGCAGTTCTTGGACCCACTTAAAGTGTTTCCAGTATTGTGCACTGCATCTCTGGGATGTTGAGCTTGGGGAACTCTGTGCTGGTTATACTTAACAAGATCCAAAATCTTGAGGTTTAGTATTGCTTTTTACCACATAGCTGAGTTGTATCAATTTCATTCCTTTGCATTTCCGTTGCCCCTTAAGAATCCATTTGTAGAACTTAGCTTTTAGGTATGCCAGTGTAGCGTTTGTTTCTTAAGAGCATCGTCAGGAATATGATGGAGAAGAAACAGTTATATTATGGAACTCAATCTAATGCTGTAACCCTCATTACTGCGTGCCTGCTGTACTTGTGTCCTACAAGGAAAAAAAATGTCAGAAAGGTCTTGACAGCTAACACATGTTCTGTGTGCTACTGTCTAGCTTATGAGTATGAAGAGGTACAGAAGGGAAGCTGACCTTCACAAATACAGGTAGCTGAGTTCTGCGTCCACATGCCACCCAGCTGAGGCTCGAGCACTGTGACATTGTCTAATTGTGACCTATGTGAAGGATAATGAGTGAATAGCATTTTGAGACATTTTTTCAATTTCTAAACAAATTCTGTTTATCATGCCTTGTTTCCTGCAATTTCTTTATTTCCTAACTGAATCAGCTTGTGTTTAGGTGGAAGAGGTGAAGGTGAACTTTCATATGCCTGTGCTGAATGATCAGAATTAGCTATGTTTGCATCACATTATTTTTTCATGTGACTGTGCTGCAAAAATGAAATAACATAAAAAGAAGTGTAATCTTAAAGTTGCTGTAGGTGGTTTGGAGTGACTCTAAACTAGCTCTCAACTCTAGAATATTCACAAGACTGGTGCAAAAGCTTGGACTCCGTGTGTCCTTGCTGCAGCTGATGAAGCTTGGACAGTGTCTGTGGGGAGCTCTGTGCCTTTCAATTTATCATCTCCTCAGCTTGCAATATTCAATCTTGGAAAGATAATGTGGATTTTTTTTTTTTTTTAAAAGAGTATTATTATTTTGATGGGATAACAGGTAGAGAACAAAACCATTGCTAAGTGACTTTAAGACAAATTCATATACATAATTTATTGCCAAACACAATACTAATTTGGAATGTCCCAGATCCATGCTGTTATCCAAGCCAGTATCCCATCCTTTCCTTTCTCTTCTGCAGCTCTTACCTTTATTTGAAAAGTTTTTCTCTTGCAGCTACCAGTATTAAGGGCGGCTCGTTTATACATTTCTAACGTGGCTTACTGTCCAGAAGAATTTTTCCTTAGCCTGATGCTACAAACCACAATGAGGGGGTTTTAGCTTTTCTCTCACTCTCCTTGCAGGTTCAAAAGCTCTTGGAAGATGCTTCTACTAAAAGAAATAAATAAATGTTGCTGTAAATAATGTTTTTTAAAACTTCAATTTTGGTTTCCTCCTATAGGAAACACGAGTGGGAGAAACATGGCACTTGTGCAGCCACGCTTCCAATCCTTGATTCTCAGAAGAAATATTTTAGTAAAACCCTGGAACTCTACCAGCGTGTTGATCTTAATGGGTATGTTAATGAACTCTGTGGTCTGCTCTTACTTCAAGATTTCTATAAATTTAAAATCTAACTTAAGAAATGAGTCTAAAATTCCTGTGGCATAAATAATTTTTGGTACTGGAATATAGGAGAGTGGTTTTCTGCTTTGAGGAATGTGTCTCTGGTCGCTTCAGTCTGGTAAGGCAGCTTGCTTCATAGTGACCTTTTAATGAAAGCTGTTAAACTTTGAGAAGCTGTATCAGCTGTATCTCACTACCAAAAGCTGTGGCACTTGGAAATTTCTAAATCAAGTGTTGAAAGCCTCAGACCTGTGAGTTGTACTGATACCTAAACACTCAGCTGTGTTTAGAAAATAGTTTTTGTGCTCAGAGGAAAGGACAAGCTGCAGGCAAAATTGTGCAGAACGTCCTGGGAAGATGCTGAGAACTGACAGCAAGGAAGGTAGTCCAGAAGGGCAGTGTTGACTTGGTTTGTACAGCTCTCAGCTTTCCTTTCAGAAGCAACCACTGTCTGACATTCTTGCTTTGTCCTAGGAACTGATTTCTCCTAATGGTTCCAAAGCATTGGCAATTGCAGATGCAGTACCTTGATAGAAGTGTTGGAACTTGTCCAAGCACAGTATGAACATATCATGGCTACAAATGAATATCAAAAGTCCAGAGTCCTTCCCTGGTCAATGCTTATTATGAGTGGCAAAACATTTAATTCAGGTTTGTTGAGCATGAATGTCTCTTTGTGTAGAAAGACTTTATCTGAGAGAGGAGAAAATATCTCATTTTGTATCTAGAAATGTATACATATTACAAAAAAAAGTCCAGTTCATATTTTGTGAGTGCCTTGTCCAAGCAGTCTATTTAATAGTCTTATTTACTTTGCATATGCACAAAGGAAATACCATTTTTCCATTCCACTCATGTTTTTGCAGGTGTCTTGTAAAACTTGATCATGTTTTTCTAGACACAGTGCATGTCATATGTAGTGTTAAAATTAATAGTATCTGATAAATCAACTGCGTAAGTAGCTGTGTAACTAGAACATTTTACAGATGGCACAGTGACCAATTGTGTGGCTCTAAATCAACATGTGTAGTGAAAAGGAATGAAGATTGAAACATCTTGAAGTTAATTGCTCATTGCATACTCTTCACTGGGGGACGGGGGGAGAATGAAGCACCCACATAATTAATTTAATCTTAGCTGAAAAATGATTGCTAATGTTCTCATTGTACTTCGTTTATACTTTTATGAGAAAAGGTAGTGTTAGAATGATGACAAATTTCCTAAAGAGTTCTTAATATATTAAGAGGACATCATACAGGCTCCTGTAAAATGATGATAGAACATCATGTTTCCGTAAACAAGTAGACCCTTAAACAATTGGGTTAGATCTCCCCAGTGCAGAACTCGATCTTCGAAGGGTTGAGCACTATTAGTACTCACACATTAAATCCTAAGAGATGTTGAACATTTCCACATATTATTGAAGAATTGAAGAAGCTGATATTCTGAAGTTCAGCACCTGTTGGGTCCTGAGTTTTTTTAGCAACTGAAAGTGTGAACTTCCCTCAGGGCTGAATTTAAAGAAAAGGGTATATAAGCCAAAAGTTGTTGAACGTTACCTTGTTTCTCTTATGTGAACAACTGTTCTATTAAAAAACATACTTACAAAATGATTTTTAGAAATGTTTCACTTGACATCAGTGTTAATCCAGATCCTGTGTCCTCCCAGTGGCCAGAGCACAGGAGTATGGCTTGATGCAAGGGAGGGTGCCCTGCTGGCTCTCTGCAGAGCAATACGAAGATCCAAAAAATGGCAGTAGCATAGCCCTTTTTGTTTTGTTTCTGAAGGCTTGTCCCTCTCCCAGCTCCTCAGAGTAAGGTAGAAGAGAGGGTTCTTGCTGACCCTGCTGAGTTAAGTGGGAAGTTGCTTTTAAGAAAAGGACACCTTCCATTGGCCTAGCAAAGGATGGAAGACAAGTTTCCCTTGCTCAACCTCATTTTAAGTCCTCATTAACATTATTAATTCATTGCATACAAGAACCATGAAAATGTTTTGTCTTTCATTCAGTTTTCTCATGAAAGCTGGGATAAAGCCAGGCAGTACATACTACCAGGTAAGAAACGATCTTTTTATAAAAACAACATTACGTGTATACTTCTTCCAGCAAAAGTCAAGTAATTGCTAGAGAGTAAGTGATCTTTTTTTTTTAATTGCATGTGTTTTATTTAAAGTTGTGCTTTATCTTAAAATTTTGCAAACTTACAAATGTCAGATCTGTTGGAAGATGTGCTGGTGACTTACTAATTTTTACAAGCTTTTTATTTTTTCAGATGGCTACTATGAAGGAAGTGCTTACGAAATTTTATGGTGTTACACCAAAGATCCAATGTCTTCCTCCAGAAGAGGTGAGAAAATAAGTAGATACAAAATAAAACCAAACACAGACAGACAAAAAAAGCCCACAAAGTAATCACTTTCAAACAAACATGTTTTATCAAAAAAATTTTAAAAAAGCAGAAGTAATGAAAAGTCTGCAGCATAGTAAAGCACAGTGTTCCTTGTGTGTACAGCTCCTTGAAGATCAGGTATTGCTCAGTTCTTAGAACTGAGTGCACAAAAACGTTACCTGCTGGCACCATTGAGTTCAGCTTGTATTACTGTTGATATAGCTGTTTCTTAACACAGAAATACTGTTAATGGAGAAAAGTGTCCGTTCTTTATGCCATAGCTTTGTTCTTATTGTAGGTACCCAGAAAGTGGGAGTTTGGGGTTTTTAAGCCCTACTTGCCTTAACATTTGAACAGGCATCTCTTAGAGAATGCTGTACTCCTTGGGCTAGAGGTAAACTGAGTACTTTCTACTGCTGCTGCTAAAGCTTAGTTGCCATATAGCAAATTACTAGAACCAGTAAGAATGAGCTGAAAGGAGCCGGTTAATGTATTGCCCTTGGCAACGGTACTGTCCATCAAAAGCAGTCTTTACTTCACTGTGAATGGCTTGTGTTTTGCTTCAAGTTATTCGCTGTACAGAGCCATTCAGAAATAAAGCAGTTTAAAGGCTTGTCTCTGAGCTTGTTCTCAAAAGCCCCTATCTGAAGAGTTATGAAGGTGTTTTGATGGTCACTGTGGTTCAGAATGACTGTAGTCTTTCCTTTTGAGCCATTGTGGTCTAAAATTTCTATTTCTTTGTGTTTTCCTTGCCAAGGATTGTATTGTGAATCACAGTACAGTAGAGAATGTTGTACATAGGCTTTGCTGTAGCATAAAGTACTTATCTGAACTAAGAACGCTTTTGAAGGAGCAGAATAGTATTTTGAACAATATACAGGTAGACTGCATAGTTGTCACTTTGTTTCTTCAAAGATGACTCTACTTTAAAAATCAAACAGACACAAACACGCACAAAAAAAAAAAAGCCGCAAAAAGCAACAACAACAACAACAAACCCTACAAGATAGCTCTCCCTCTTCTGGAGATTTCTTATTATCTTAGCTTGATAAAAGTAGTTTACCACACTTGGCAGAGTTATGGCCCGTACGCAGATGGCAGTTTTATGAAAACTTCCCAAGATACAGTTGCTGGCAGAGTTTAGTAGCTCTTATGTTGTCAGCTCATTTGCTTTAGTAGTGCTCTGGGATTCTTATACTCAGAAGTTGCTTCACGTGAAAAAGAATTTGAGGTTAAAATTATTTTTTTAATGTATTTTTATGTTACTCTAAGCAACAAAGGAATATGAGTTGGATGTCGCTTTTCAGGGGGATGCAGACACTTTTGTGCATTCTTAAGGGTTTCAAAACAGGTCTTTTTTCCATATATACTGTACTATTTGTGTGTATTCTCTGCGATTTTGCTAATAATCTTCATTCCTACATTAAAGAATTCTTTATGCCCAGTATTTTTTTCTAACCTGTTCTGCAGTCCAGAAGTGATGTTTCCACTAATGCTGGCAGCCTACTTCTGTATTACTTTCAGTAAAAGCTATTATAAAACCAAGTTGTTTTTTTTTTTTCTCTCTCTTTTTTGGAGAGCTTTCTTTGCTTCAATTCCTGTCCTTATGTAAAAGAGTTGGTGAAAGATGCCTTTCAGGTCAGATGTATCCTTTAATATTCTTGGAGTTCAACCAGAGCTCATCATTAAGGTTAACAGTTTGTGTGTATTGGACTAATTTGCTAAGTGGTAAGATAATCTGCCTCAATATTTCTCAATAATGCCTTACTAGTCAGGCGCATTCCCTGAACTGTTAGTGAATTGAAGTGCTGGAATGTGTTTCCTTGTCTACTTGCTCCTTATGGACAAGCATGTTCTGTAAGCTGTTTGGAGTGGATGCTTCTGGTACTTGTCCCCTTCACATTTTTCCAAAGGCAATTGCACAAGCAAGCACTGCTGTATTCAATAGATAAGGCAATATATTTGATGAAATGTCTTTTTCTTCCTCATAGCAAGCTAATCTCATCCGTTATGTTTCTAGGGTGAAAAAGCGCAAACACTTGGTCAGATTGAATTCTGCTTCACCAAAGAATTGGAGCTGAGAAACTGCACAGAGCCAAAGGGTGAATCCAACCGAATGCACACCAACTTGCAGCTTGTAACTGAGGAGTTATCTGTCTGCAGTGACACTCTCCCAGTCTATTATCCTTCACAAGTCTGAGATCACAAATGAATCCTCAAGAGCTTGAAAAACTTGTTCAACAAAACAAAATAACAACAGCAGCAAAAATCCCTTAAAATTATATGTTGGAAAGCAATTTTGACTTAGCAGTATTCAAAACCCTGCCTGTGTCAGGTATACTGAGGGGATTTCTGCTGGGAAAAAAAAAAAAAAAAAAAGCTGCTTTGGCCATTAAAAGAGAATAGTTTGCATTGTAATACCAACTACGTAGGCTGAAGTCTTGAATTGTTGGTTTGATATTGATGAGATCAGAATCTGATTTACAGCTCTGTCTGTACTTTTTGGCTTATTTTTATTTTGAATCAGTTTTCAAACGAGCTGTGACTTCTTAGTTTCATTTGCAGTTAAGTCTGCCACTTCAGCCATGTGTTTTTTGGCAGCAAGTCAGGGTAGCTAAGTCATTCTTTGTTTTAAAAAGATGCTTATCAACTTGAGATGAAATGACAATTTATTGCAGAGAATACTGTAAAGTGGAGGAACTTGAGATCTGTCTGGATGCTTTGTGTAAACATGTTCTCCAGAAGTACTGAACAAAGGCCACATATTCTGTAGCATTAAACCTTTCCTCGCTCAGAGATCGCGTGCCCAAGAAGACAACCTTTTATTAACTACTTCTTATTGGCATCTCTGCTAAAAGAACCCCAAGATTGTATTTGCAGCCTCACCTGTTCTTAGATTGATTTTGGTACAGTGACTTATACCATCATGAAGAGTGACTGATTTTAAATTGTCTGCTATTACAGGAAAATAATATCAGACTCTAGAAACAAATTATTCTAATTTTTATTGAATTAGAACAGTTAACACTTCCACAGAAGTGTATGCCTGAACTTTTGTTTAAAAATAGGATTGTCATATAATCACTTGGTTCTGAGAAACAGCTTTATGTAGGTAAGCAGTAAATACTGCAAGAATTTCAGTGAGAAGTACAAATGTGCAATGGTCTTTTTTTTTTATCCTGTAACAATTAATGACAAGCCACAAAGTTGCATGCTTCCAAATAAGACCGGTTTAAATGAGATCCTCTACGCAGTGCTATGGTGATGCAAGTGTCTCAAATCATCTTTGAAAGACAATTACGCTTAAAGAACTGTCTGTTAGAAAAGTGTATTACTGCAAAAATACTAAAAGCGTTGTTAAGAACAAATGTATTCTATCTTTTACATTTCAAAACTATTCATATTTACTTTATTTTGCTTGTCCCTATACCTCTCATTCATTTAAGACTATGTTACCTTGCCATTCCAAAATGCTGTAGTTTGTTGTATTTTTTTTTGGTGGGGAGGGGCAAGGTGTTCCAGTCCTCTCTGTAGATGTAAGAATGGCTGTGGTCTGCATTTTATCTGCTGTATCTGCATTTCAATAAAGTGAGGATTTCAAACTTCCTTCTGTCCTGACAGGAGGATTATACTAATGTAACAGATTTGGAGTATTCTGTACAGCCTTTAAAGTCAACACAGATAAAGTTATTCTTTCATTCTTTGTTTATTCTTTTAAGAATAAACAAAGTTGTTCTTTCTCCCTCCACCATTATTGTCTTACTGGAAATACTTGAAGTTGAACTTTGACATCAAAAATGTCAAATTCTGAAGGGAAAAGGCAGAGGATGAAATGTGGTACTTGCTGTATAGAGGTATAAATTCACTGCTGTTTTAAATATGTTGGCATTCATGGGTGAACTAGTTTCATGGGGTGTATGATTGCAGTAAGTTTGAGACAGGTGTTTTTTCAGACTTGTGGTTGGCTGAAATTCACCCGTTCCTCTTTTTTCAAGTGTGTATCAGGATGAATCCTGCTTTTGACTTTTTCTTCAGGGTTCCTGCAGAATTCAGCGACAACTTTGCATGCATTTCTGAGCAGAAGGTGATTCAAAGACCAGAAATTATCTATTGTGTATCAGTATTTTTGGGCGTGTTTCAGGGAGTGCTGTAATGATCCAGTAGTTTCTCCAGTGCTGGCTTTAATAATAATGTGTAATATTCTGATCATAAGAACAGTAGGCAGCACTTTATAAAATTTCTGTATGTATATATGTTTGTGTATGCGTTGTGTATGATAACATATCTGTTTGCAACTAAGAACGCCAATACAGGATTGCTCTATTCAGGAATTGTGTAAGAAATTGTTACTGTTCAAAAGCTAATAAAAACTGTGTAGTCACAATCAGTTCAGGTGCATGACATTCTTCCGTTTCTGTTTCAGCAATACGAAGTTTCCCATTGTTGCATTTATGATTCTGTGCAGAACTTTACTCGTGTTATTGATACTGCTGTGTGTCACGGTAGTCATGGCACAAAGGTACAGAACGAGTACACTCGACACTACTGTGGTGTAAACCCTAGATGGCTGGGATTGCTCTGCTTAGTTCCTGTTTCTGAAACTGGTAGCCAGCTATCTGTGTGTAGTACTGAGTGCAGTCAGTAATGAGTAACATTATCAGGTGATATTCATGCTACAACTTTAAAATATCCACGGTAACAAATAGTACCAGAATTACTGCATGTGAGTACTGTGGTGACTATCTGATCTTTACACTTAATTCCAGAAACACCACTAGGTCCAATATGGAATGATATAAAAAAATAGCACTAAAGCATTAAGGGATATGGCTTAGTGGTGAGACTTGGTAGGTCAGGCTGATGGGTGGATTTGATGATCTTGAAGATCTTTTTCAACCTAAAAGATTCTATGTTTCTATGACTCTTGTGACGCTAGCCTTGTTCTGCAACTTGTACTGTCCGGCTCCAATCTGTTGTTCACCACACCAGTCCCCGTGCTGGAGTTATGGTGGTTACCCTTGCAAAGTCACTCTGTGAAGCAATGGGAAAGGAAAAACTGGGGGAAGTTACGCTGTCCTGCCCCTCCAGCAGGACCACCTAGACTAGGTTTAGCCAGAAGTATGTCCATTGCACAGGGAGGGAGTGCTTCAGAGATGCTGTTTTTGCCCATGTTCACAGTAGAACTGTATGCAGAATGCTCACAGGTGTACATTTTAGATTTGATTCTTGCCACTTCACTACATAAAAGTCAATCAGTTGCTTTTAGAGAGTTTTTGTATCTTCATGCAACTTAGGCAGGTGGAAGCTCTCAAAACCGAGTAGCAGTGATGAGATCTAATGTCTTCATACCAGTAACATGAACACAAACAGAAGTATCACAGATCTTTGTTCCTCTGTTTCTGCCGTCTTTTACTCAAGAAAAAGCAAAGAGACAAATGCTTAAAGACTAGAGTGTACTTGGTTTCTATGGAATCTTTTTGACATCACTAATATTATTCCTTCTATTTGCAAAAGTTATCTTTGCCTAAAGAAGATAGAATTATTGTGAAAATGCATTTGTCTGAAAAGAATCAACCCGAGGCTTCTACACTTTTAAAATCTTCCTGCAATTCTTTTAGATAGCACTTAAATGGTGCATAGGTTTTGAGTGGGCTGTATTGAATGAAAACCAATTGGAATGAATGTTATCATTCCTATCAAAAGCTTCTGAAAAAAAACTTGACTCAGCTTTTACTCAAAATGTTTTTTTTTAATTTATTTTTAAATGGTCATTATTATTTTGTGGGGGGGATCCTTCGGTGAAGTCGTATGTTCTCATTTTCCTTTCAAAGTTCACAACAGGGACATGTCAGTGTTATTAAGCTGATTATTAGTAAAGGAAGTAGAGGTTATCATCAGACCATCTTGCTCGACGTTTTTCAGTCCATGGTTTGATTATAAACACAGTTCTCAATTAAAACAACTGACTTCTCAAAATCTCTAGATGTTGTCATCTTGGGAGCGAGGGCAGCATGAGAAAAAAAGATGTAAAATCTGTAATGGTACACTGTGCTGTCAGATGACTGATTGCTGGGTTTGCTGGTTATTTTAATTCCTTGTTCCTCTCCACAGCTGCAAGGAAAGCTCAAACAGAAGCAATGGCAGCATTGCTGGTTCTTGTACAGGCATTTACTTAATGGAAGTTTGAATCAATAGCCTGATTTTTTTTTTAATTGTGCTATGAATTATGCTTTCTCTTATATCTCCACATAATGCCTAGAGAAACAAAATATATTATGTACAAAATCTCCACAGTTCAAATGTAATGCATTAGTTTAAGCAAAGCCGACAGCTTCAAATACCAGCTTCAGAAGGAAGTAGCACAGACACAGCCTTCACAGTGTGATGCTCAGCGTTAAAGCTGATTCTTGCAAAATAGTCAGCAATAAAGGCGAGTCAAAACTATTGACCTCCGCAGAGTAGACAGTGCAGCTTCCATGTAGTTTTCAGCCTTCTGTTCAAATGCAAGCAACATGAGGGAGCTGCCAGGTTCTGAAACTTAGAGGAGAGACTGTATCATCTGAAATGGGAGAGGGAGAAAGGGAGGCTGCAAAGCCAGCAGCACACTGAAGAGAATCCTGCTACCGAGTAAGAAAATGATTGATGAAAGCTAAGTCAAGGTGAGCTAAAAATAAATCACAGACAATCTCAGCATGGCTGAGCCTGGAAGGGATCCCTGGGTGCATCTGGTCCAACCCCTGCTCCAGCAGGGACATCCAGAGCAGGGTGCCCAGGCCGGTGTCCAGTACAATTAGTATTTCAGTTTGCTATGATTAATTTGTTAGCGGTATATACAACTACTATAACTTGGTTTTTATAATCCCACCTGCATAACTTCTAGGAAGGTGCAAAGGCTTTTGAAAAACAATTGGCTGACTTTATGCAGAGAAGTGCCACAATGCTATGAAACTTCAGTGATATGCACAAGGGATTCTCTAAGGACAACCAAAGGAGCAGATGAATGAATGGTAGCACCAGTTCGGACCAAAGGTCATGTCTAGCCCTTTATGCTATCCCTAGCAATGACTCACAGCCAGTTACCAACCTTGGCGATTGCTTTTCATCAGGATGTATATAATTTTAAGAGTTTTATTAATACAATTGAAATACAAGAGGTAAACAAAAGTATACTGGGAACCTCAAAAATTGCTTTCCATTCTGAAGAGCGGCGCTCACTTCCTTAAGCAAAATAAAATCTGTCAGCCTTGAAAACTGAACACATCCTGGGGAAGATGAGAGTTTTATTCTTTTCTGCATCATTAAATAAATTAACTAAATCTCAATAGGGGAGTTGTTTGTGCAGTCTCAGTGCTTTAAAACACTAGTCAGCTCCACAAAGGGATTCAGCTTGTTTGTACCATTTGTCCGTCTGCTCTTATACAAAATGCGTAAGTATTCCTTGGTGTGTAGGTCAGAGCACAAGCTGTCCGCTTTCCAAGGACAGCTCCTCTTCCCCCTATTGCTCCAGCACAGACTGCTGCTGCAGCTGGCCCTTGCTGCCTGTCAGAACAGAGGAGGCAGGGCCCCCATCACACCACAGCAGCAGGACTGCGGGGCCTACAAATATGGACATTTCAAATGTCTACAGCAGGAAAGCAGTTGCTGGCTTTGGCAGTGGAGACAGGAGCTTTTCAGTCCCTTTATATTCCGGCACACTCAGCTCCAGTGTGGATGTGCTTCAGGCAGTCGTGCTCTGCTTGGATCTGGCTCTGATCACCATTAAGCAAAGGCTATGGAAGGTTAGCGGCGCCACTAACGTTGTTATTGCTGCCTGATGATGGCACTGATGATGCAGAGGAAAATGTCAGGACTTTGAGAGTCACTTTCCCCAGTAATGGAGCAATCAGTGATAAGGAACAGTATATTTATCCTGAATTCCGACTGCCTTGCTACTCAGGCAGCTTCTTTGACAAGGCTCGTCTCATACCTTCCCTCCCTGCAGGTAAGGATTCCTTGCTACACACAATTGCTTTATGCCACCCAGACTTTATATACGTAAATAATGCTTTTCTGAAGGGATTTCAGTTACTTGTGCTTTGGAGATAACAAGTTTTGGTGTACAGGCTCAGTGAGGTCTGTTGCATGGGAAGGGCAGATTATTCACCTCAGAATTTTCTGTAACTCACACAATTGTTGTGTTCATTAGGAACCTGTGCTCTACATGCAAATCAGAGAAGAGAAGCCCAAACAAGATTAGCAAGAACTACAAGTGCAGCAGTTACCATGTAATAATTACCACCTCTGTAAACAAGCCTGATGCATCCCAGTGGGTACCCACCATTAGATTACTTCTGCGCAGCGCTGCTGAGCAAAACTCGCCATTGTCAGCCTTGGGGAGAGGCATCCCCATCTCCAGGTCCCTGCTGCAGGTGAGGGAGCCGTGCGTGCTCCAGCAGAAACACGGTGCTTCCTGGGTTTGGAAGAGCTGACCCATCACGCAAGTGCTCTCGTTCCACCCCATCGACCTTCCACAGATCCACCTCCCTTCTTGCATGGGTTGAGCTATGACCATGAAGATGTCTGTCCAGACTTCTTGTGCTATCAGTTCTTGGTGCCAGCTATTACACATTCATGTTCAGAACAATGCAGTGATTCTCAGGTATTTACTAAGTGCCCAAGGCATGTGTTTTTGAAGGAGGCTGATGAACTGACAGGTGAAGCAGGAACAATACTCATCTCCCAGGTACGCAGATGTTTGGGCTGACAGTGCAGGTATCCTACAGGGAGGGCACAGCTGGCCCTGCCCCAAGTATCCTCCCGACCCCACAAATCTAAGAGATTTCATTGCACAATTTGCAAGGCCTTCAGTGAGCAGACTGTCACTGTCACTCCTGATGTCTAATGCACGATTGCCATAGCAAAATAGCTCCAGGACACAAACAACCCTCTCATCTCCAGAGCCTCATTTTGCTTTCTCTTAGATTCCCTTCATTATCCTCAGGGAAGGACCAACCATGCTCTTTGATCTTGCAGAATAGCCAAACCTTTCATGAAGACACAGATACTGCAGCAGAGAAAATGTCAACTCTCATGGACAAAATGCATGCAAAACATTTTCCTTCTCCTCTCCCTCCCTTCCCCTTTCCTTCTCTTCCTTTCCCCCTTTGTTTTGAGAGATTCTGGCTTCAGGGATCACTGAGAGACCTGAGGAAGGTAGGCAGACTGATGGATAATTTTTAATCCTTTATTAATCCATTCTGTGTCTCCACACCTATCCCTTTGGCACCCGTTTTTTGACGTTTTTGTTTGATTAACGGGTTTGCTGTCAGACTTACATCTGACCAAGAGCAATGCCTAAGAAAAAAATAATTAATTTTTACAATGGCAAAAATGGTCATTTAGCACCTCAGTTAACAGCCTGGGACCTCTGTAATTACTTAAACAGATATATGGCACAGTCAGTGTGGTCTGCCTGAGCAGATGGGAGAACAGGGAAATCGTAGTATCTGTTTTCTTACTCAGCTCTGCTGCTGTTTCTGTGTCGGCAGAATGCAGCTTGAAATCTGGTGGCAGTTTTAAGTCCCATGGAAATGGGGGCAGACTTTCATGCATTCATTGTATGCAGAGCGGCATTTCATCACCCATAGGTCTGGACATACCACTGAAGTCTGAATTTTAAATATACTCTGACTTTTGGAGGGAATCAGAGCATTTGGTCTCTGCAGTGGTATCAAAAGCCTGGTACAAGCAACAGAGGCCCAGCCTTAAACCCAGCTCCTTCCAGGGGTGACTGGGGACATGCCAAGCTGCCTCAGGGTAGTGGAGTTGCAGGGGTCTCTCCCTTCCTAAATGTTTTGGGAGAAACCAGGTGAGTCAGAGTTTCCCAAGATCAGACCTGATGCTTTGCATGCCTGAATTTCCCCACATCTCCCTCATCCCGTGGGTTTTGCAGACACCTCCTAGAATTTGATAAGCAGCATTTTTGAGCATTTTTCTGTCCGACTAAATTCTGCTGGAGGCCACCAGTGGTCAGTGCAGGAAACTTTAATGAGGCAGCTTGCTTTATAAGCTGCAGAGTGCCAGATGGAGCCAAGTCCGTAATCCTGAAATATAAATTATATATTATTTAATACAGATTCTGAAGTCCCTGCAGGATTGCAAATCAGCCACTTAATAGCTTTTTGCTTTAAACGTACTGAACTCTGTAATAACTTGATGTCATTCTGAACACAGTGATTAAGTATTCTGTTTACAAGACAAATGGAGACTCATTAGAGTCAATCAGAGAAGAATGACATGAACAAGAATTGTGGGTGTTTATCGCAGTTTCTCAAAAGAATATTTTACAAGATGTTTTGAAGAAAAAAAAAGCTGCTGCTTTGTTATCCTGTGAAAGTACTGCCTTCTTCATAAAGAACTTCTAATGAGATCTCTTCCAGTCCCAGTGTTTTATGGTAATCTGACTGTACGACGCCACCATACGTCAGTGTGAAATTAAGTGGTGATTGTGGCAATGTATCTCCTATTGACTATTTCTTCGCAATCTATTTTAAGCTTTTGCTGTTGTAATAACCAGAATGAAAGAAAGCTTTACTTTATGTAATGCAATAGGAACTGAATCAGCAGCCGGTGACTTTCAGTACACTGGCTAGGAAAGAAAAAGCAGCAAGAGAAAGGGGTATTTGATGTGCTTAGTTGGTCATGTTTGCTTAATGTGGAAAATGTTGGGAGTTTTCCAGTAACTTAAAGATCAGTGACATGGGCAATGCAAAGTACATTTAGTTAGATACACTCATTTTACCAATTTTTATGTTCCCAGTTTCTTTTGATTCCAATTCCATCCATCTCTGTAAGTTTTCTACTCTATTTATCCTACATTTTTATTTTTTTTTAGTGACGTTGCATGTGCTGTGATAAGGCTGCTAAAAGCCAATTTCAGATATTAGAGCAATGCTAATATGTTGCAGTCAAGGAATTGGAATAAAATAATTTCCACTTAGCCAAGAATTTCAGAGTGAAATATGAAGTAGCATCATGAATAGATTTAGAGAAAGAAAGCCATAGACGGATGCTGCTTTCCAGAAACTCACTGATCATTTTTTCCCTGAAATTCTCTGCAGCACAGCAGCAGCTGTGGGCTCCAGATACAGCATTCAGGGTTCCTATTGATTAAAGATCCTTTTTCTATTGCTGAAAAGAATCACAGTCAGGCTCTGCTAATTAATAAATAACTTCTGTGTTCCAAATGATTTACAGTAAAGCTCCTGTTTTAACTCCCTGTTTGCAGTAATGGCATGCTTTTCTTCCAGGTTATTTGTCATTATTTGTATTTATGCTAAGGTTGTGTTTTGCTTCTACTTTTTGTGAAGATACAGTTGGCATGGCCATCTCCTAGAATCTCACAGTCAGCTTTGTCTTCTTTGGGAGATCGTAGGATCATAGAATAACCAGGCTTGAAAAAGACCTCCAAAATCATCTAGTCCAGCTGTCCACCTACCAACAGTATTTCCCAGTAAACTATGTCCCTTAATACCACGTCTAAACATCTCTTGAACTCCTCCAGGGATGGTGACTCCACCACCTCCCTGGGCACTATGTTCCAGCGCCTGACCACTCTATCAGAAAATAATTTTTTCCTAATATCCATCCTGAACCTCCCCTGGTGCAACTTGAGGCCATTCCCTCTAGTCCTATCACCAGTTACATGAGAGAAGAGGCCAGCCCCCACCTCACCACAACCTCCCTTCAGGTAGTTGTAGAGAGCAATGTGGTCTCCCCTGAGCCTCCTCTTCTCCAGATTGAACAGACCCAGTTCCCTCAGCCACTCCTCATAAGGCCTGTGCTCCAGACCCCTCACCAGCTTCATTGCCCTTCTCTGGACACTCTCCAGGGACTCAATGTAGTGATGCATCCATAACTGAACACAGTACTCGAGATGCCGCTACTCCAGGACAACAGGAAGTTGTATTTAAGTAAGAGAGCAGGAAAGTTTGCAGAAATTCATGTTAATTAAGTAGTTTTGCCTTAGAAAATGTTTTCCCAGGAAGAAGGGAGAGGTTCTGTCTTCATTTTCTTGTTCCACACATTGAATTAGACATAAAGACTCTGAGAGGGGGAGCATGCCTTGATGCAGCCTGGCTGGGCTTTAGGTATTTGCTGGAGTTAACTACCATTTGAACTGCCCTCGGGAGTATCTCAAGGTAGATTAAAACAGAAATTTGTATTGGTACAATACATATGACAATAAGCAGGATTTGCTGTTGTTGTTTTTTGATTTTGTTTTGGTATTTTTGGCATTTTAGATTCTGCTACTTGTGCTTTTCTGGAAGCATTTCATTTCAGTTTTGGGAAACATTTTCCAGTTTGTGGATGAAAAGTGGATTTTAGTCATAACAAGGGATGGTCAGTCTAGCCTTGTCCAGGTTGGACAAAGAGCCAATTTGTACCTGAACTCATCTTGAACATTTTTGAGTCTCACGTTGTGGTCACTGGCCACATTTTTCATTTCTGTCTTGGAAGAGCATCTTCCCAAGCCAATCATTTTCTGCAAGCTAGAATTTTATTTCCCAGTGAACTTTTCCTGGAAGTTGGGCTCCTAGATTTCAGCGTCCATTAGGATGCACCAAAGATACTTAGCAGAGTATTGCAGTGTGGTGGGGCTGTGTTATATTCTATAGACAAACCAAAGCATCACCTAAATACCAGAGAATTCAGTTCTGATATCCTTGGGGCTACTTGTACATCTGATCTGAGCTCCTGCTGAGTTTGTAATAGCCTTACTCTGTTCTATATGACACAGGGGAAGAAACGGAAGGACTAAGCAACTTGTTGCAACTCACACTGAGAAGTGAAAACAGCCGTGACCTGATCCTCGTGTGTTGCTGTATATATTGGGCAAAACTACATTGCAGCCTTGCTCTGTTCTGTTGTAAGCTATTGTAAGAGATTTGGCAGAAGGTTGGTTTGTATAATAGAGAAATCAGTTATAAATATTATTTTGTGCCTACAGGTGCCGCTTTACAAATAAAATGACTACAGGAGCAAATAGAATTTAAAAGCAAAATGTCCTATATCTGAGTTCAAAATGTGCTAACTGATAGCACTAATGCAAGTTAACATTGATTTTAAAAATCTTCTGAGACAAATTTCATTTCACCCAAGTAATGTGTGTTGCCTACATAGAGTTGCATTTTTGCTGTCCTTGAAAACTATGTAAACTGGAGCTACTGGAAATCTGCACTGTGCAGTCAGCCCAACAAGTGAGTTTCAGTGGTGTAACCATTAGCTGAGAACATGAAGCCTAAGAGAGCTTTCATGAATGTCACAAAGTGTGCTGCTCCATGGCAGATAATGCTGCAAATTTCTGTTTGGTTGGATTTGGAATGTCCAGGGGTGAAAAGCTTACCTTCCTCACATGAAGAATAAGATATTGTATCAGAATCTCCCAAAACCTGAGATCCTACCTAGAGGCTGCAGCCTCTAGGTCTTCCTGTTGGATATTTCACTGTCAGGTCTTTGAGTGTCAGAGATTTGAAAATGGATAGGGTTAGGGTTAGCAGATGAACAAGGACTCATTAGATCTATTGAATTCAGAATGAAATAAGTGAATGGAAGAACTTCGTAATGGCAATGTGCTTATTTTGTGAATTAAGCTCCAGCCCAACCAGTAGGCTCAGCCAAACCTAAATTAGCCTCTCCACTTCAGTGCCCATCTGCACCCACCTCCACAACTAAAATAATACATTTTTTTAATTCAACAGGCTATAGTGAGGCTTTATTGTCGCTTATGGTGAAGCTGGTGATGTTTTAGTAGAAATTGCATCAGTTATTGCTCAAATCAGAACATCCTGACATGAGAAATTAATATTTTCCAAACCCCAATTAACTAAGCTGAATGAAGATTCAAAGATAGGACTTATTACTGGTGATCTGTAGAAGTGATAGGTACATAATTATTTCTAGAACATTTAAGTCAGCAGTTACTTAAGACATTTAGGCAGTGGGAAGATTTTCAGCAGAAAATTTGGAAAAGAGCAAATTGTAAGATAAGGCTGTTTTAAGGACAGTTTAAAAGCTGAAACTATGCACATTGACAATTAACATAGCTGAAGCAAATATAACTCTATTCACAATACATGACACAGCGGTCAGCAATCACGGTGCTAAAATCAGATGACAACAAATTAGAGATATTTGATAACCACGTGTATCATCTTTTCTGAACAACGTGCCTAAGAACATATATTTCAATATTAAGCATAGCAGAATTGTTGTGGAAACAGCTGCAAAATAACATTCACATATGACTGTAAATTGTCAAAATAACAATCGTTAAGGAGGGAGTGGGAGGAGAAGAGACAGAAAGATATCCAGTGCAAAGTAGCTGCCAGACATCTAGTAACTCTAGGTAACATTGCATTCCTTTTAATTTCCATTCTTCACCAAATCTCCTTTCCTCCATATCCCAAGCAACTGTCTCCACTCATCAAAGTTAGAAAAATAGAAAATCAAATGGAATGCTTTTTAAGTAGTTCTGGGGAAACGAGACAATATGGCTGTGCCCTTGTCTGGAAAAGGGCTGAATCTCACCCTTTGTTATATCTGTGCAATTATAGCAGAACAAAACGTTCCCAGTATAATAGAGTTAATGCAATCTGCAAAGTAATTCTCACTCCTCTGATATTGCTTGCTCCTATGATTACAGACTAGAGATAATTTATGTAGCAGATACTAGTTGCTAGCACATATTGGCAGTGTAATTCCATAGTTGGAATTACGAGCTGTTGACACGTGGTCAAAAGTTATTAATCGAATCAATTGTGTTCAGCTGCAAAGCTGCAATTCTTTGCTGACTGCACAAGTCTAGCTTGCTAGAGCTTTGTTTTTTTTCTCCACTCTTGAATGTAAGAGGTGAAACTCACTCAGTTGGTCGAGACTGTACAGGTGACCCCTGAGGTCATTTGTATTCATCACAAGGCCATCACATTTAGGAGATTATCCATAAGAGCTAGAGATTATCTTTGTAAGTGCACAAAGCTTCCCGCCTTTTCAATGGTTGTCATAGAACATTGGTACAACAGGAAGGAAATAAAGCATGAGATTCTCTTTGTGCTAATGGCACTTTCTTCTTTTAAAGCCAAAACTTAATTACTAGAAAAGATCATCATAACAATATGAATTTGTAGTTAAAGGCTACATTTTCTCTTGTGCAGACTAATAATACTCTTATATATACACTCATGGCTGAGTGGCTATTAAATTTCAAATATTTTGAGGATCTCTAAACATCATTTTCCTTCATTGCACCTTTGTGCTACTAGGAAAATCCTAGGAAAGTTTGTGTTTATGCAAAACTTGCTTAAGACCTCAGAACATGGACACTGATCTCATGGCAAATTCACTTGTTCGAGGTTGAACAGTGAATTTATCCTTCTTTACATGACTGGAATTCTTGCTTATTTTCTCTGCATTTAATCTAGTTTTATAACCTTTTAGTTACAGTATGCTCTGATCCTATGCTCTTATGGGGTTTTAAAGCTTGTTTGCCAGGCCAATGTAGGTAGGACCTAATACTACTTTTACCACGTGTATATGCGTTGAGTAATATTACTGCCCGAAAGCTATTTGGGAAAGTTAAACACTGAAATCAGGACAGATTTAATCTGTCACAGTCTATGGATCTATGAGAGAGGGTGATACCTGCTATGCAAAAAAGTGGGAAAACACTTCAGTTAATGAATAAAAGCTTAAGATGACTTGGAAAAATGAAAATTGTTTTGTAAAGATGGATGTAAAGATGCAATAAGTAAAAAAGCAGCACAAATACTAGGAATTCCCATACAAGATGACATTTTGTTTTAGTTCAGGAGATAAAACATTTGGGAATTAGAAGTCCTTCCTTTAGCTCCCTTTTTGGCTCAAGAGTAAGAAGTGTGTGTTCAGGTATGTCCAGGGCAAGAAACTGGCAGCAGACCTGCGGTTCTGAAGAGGAAATGTAAGTCTTGCAATGCACTTCTTTTTGTTTGCATCCTAGAAAATATTTTCATAGATAAGAATTAGGTATAGGTAAAAGAGTGCTGAGAGTGAGCACTATGCATGCAATAATAGGTAATCCAGAGACTCTCATTATTTCATAATTATTTTATTTTAGGCTTAAGTCGTCTTTTCTGTCCTTCAGTAATTTTTTACTTTTTTTTTTATTATTATTCTTATAGGGGATGTGACTGCATTGAAAATAATTTAGAACCAGGTTTTCCTTCACTGAACTCAACACCTTTCCCAGGAAACCTAGAAATGCCGTTTATTTTGAAGGATGGCAGAAATTGAACACATCTTCTATTGAAACATTTCACAGCGATAGTCCCCACAACTTTGGGAACATCAGCTTGCTACAGGAGGGATCGGACAACACACACCTGAAAGCCACCTGGGAACAGGAAGGTGAAAGCAGGTTCATTTGTTGTCCCTTAAAAATGTCAGTTCAACCCTGTGAGACTAGAGAAATGTGAAGTAGGAGCTCATTTGAGCCAAGGACTGCGTGCAGAGGGGTCAGTTCTGTTGGAGCAGAAAAAGAATCAGTTAAATGTGGATTTGTTTTTGTGAGATAGACAGGACTCCTGTCAGCCCTATAAAGTCTTTACTAATGGCATTCTTATAGGCAGTCCAGGTTAGCTGAATGTTTGGATGTGTAGGGTCAATTCCCAACTTCAGCCTCAAAAATCAGCTGAAGGCAATCATTTGGTGTAGGTGTTAATTAAACTCTGATGACCCACCTGAGGGCAAAATGCTAGACCTGGTAGAGAAGGAAAATGAGCATAGATGTATTAAATAAAGCTGGAGAAAGGAAATTTACCTTGTGTTCTTTGTCTGCTTCTAGAAGGTAGATGGAAATGCTGTGAAAGACTTTTACTAATTGTTTGACATTTGAATTGAACAAGAGTCTGTGTAAGCCAGCTAAATGTGAACCTTCCATTTTTATTCTTTCTACAGTTACCTTACTCTATACAACGTTACTTAACCTTGACAAGTAAATTGCAGAGCTGGTGGTTAAGACCAGTTCAGAGTCTGCAACACACCCTGTGTATCTGTTTCAGTGACTCTAATGAGGACAAGGGAGCTTTGTTTTAAAGCCTGGAAGCATGACTGCTCTTGTAGAGTTCCATTTCTGGCGAAGAAAATTGTCCCTCATTTGTAAAGTCAGAGCTTAGACTTTTGGTTTGGCTCTGATTGCTGTAGCCCCACATTCCCTTGCTTTTATACTGCTATGGAATTGCTACAGCCAGTCTTAAATCCTCATGGTCTCATTCTTGTATCTTTTGGTCAGGTTCATTTGGCTGACTGTCATTTTCTTGAAGGTTGCTTTAAAAGTTATTTACAATAATAACTTGCAGAACAACTGTGTTTGTTTTCAAATACAAGTAAGTTTCGATTGATTGGTACTCATAGCACCTTCAGTAGGGATTGCTTTTTATGTATTGCTTAAGAAATTACGCTTTGAAATTTTCAAGAAATGTGAGAGCTAACTAGTAACACATAATAGTTCATGAAGCAGAAATCAGATAGAAATCACAATGTAGAAGGAGACATCAAACATAAGCCAAATATAAAATTCTACAATAGACTTTATTGAGAGTTAAGAAGCCAGATGAATGTTGGAGCAAACTTATAAATTCTACCAGAACTTTTCAACCTCTTCAGATAACAAGATGGCAGATGGTAAAAGAAAACCCAGGAAATCAGTAACTCAGATTTTCAGATTGTTTTGCTAGCTGGGATTTTTTCCATTACATCCTTTTTCTCTCAATAATTACCATTACTAACAGAACTAATTACCACTTTAAGTTGCTGTTACTAAAATTTTACACTCATCTGAACCAAAATAATGATAAGCTAGTGTGTATCTCACCGACGGCCCCACAGGTTGGGCACTACAGAGGTGATGCCAGGAGAAGGCAATAGCTCCATCCATCTCAACAAACTTTGATCCTGGAAAATTCCAGCTCAGGAAGAGGTAGAAAATGCTCCCACCACTAAAGCCATAGTATTTTCTTTCTCCCTGGAGCCCAGTAGCAGGTGAAGACCTGGGGGTGTCTGATTGTCACCCAGGTGGCACTCACTACACTAAAAAGGAGCTGTAAATTGGTGCAGGCTGTGCTCCTCTGCTTGTGGTCTCCTTTATAGTTAGAGGTGGTGGGCTGTGATATATATATAAGAGAATTATCTTCAAGTAACTCTGTTTCTTTGTTCCTTCAAAGGTGGAAGAGGATAGTATTAATGGACAACAAGGTATGTGCTGTTGGGCTGGTTTATTCCCACTGTTGCACTGTGAGGATGGAGATGGCTTGTATGGCATGATTTGTTTTGTGTGCTCCTGTCCTGATGATAGGAAGGACTCTGAGTTTGGATGTGTAACTTTTCTTGTTAGTTTTGCTATGGGAAGTGTTTGCATGACCTGTAGTGTCTGTTTTGGAAGGATTCAGCTATATTGTAGTGGGTATCTCTTGTTAATGGGTGGTGCAAGTAACAAATGGTTTCATCCCTTGAGCTGTGTGGTTTTGACTTGCCTGTTGAGGTGCTTGATCAGTCTTTTTTCCTTTCCCTAGAAAACCAAAGCATGAGTGATGTGGGGATGGTGCCTAACTGTGCCACCCAGCCTGGTTCCTCTTTCACTCTTGCATTGTGACAGGACGAAGCTCCAACCTACAGCTTGCTGTCCCCAGCATCCCCCTCCTGCTGTTACCTTTGTGTCACTGCATTGATTGGGGTGATTGTTCATGAAATTGTGTAGGTGACAGATAAATGTTGGACTACAGTCTAAAATCTGTCAGTCATCACTCATAATATATTTCATTTCTTGAGCTTAGATATTCAAAGCTGTACCTCAGTTGTCTTATGCTTTCTTTGGAAAAAATAACTGGTTTTCACAAGGAAATGTAATCAAAATATACAGCATGACACAACTTAAGAGGAAAAAAATCTGTCATTTCTCTTTTGCATATTGAAACTTCAAAACACTGAAGAAATTCACTTAAAAATAGGTGTTCTGAGTATCTGGTTGTTTTCTTTTTCCCCTCTTAGAATCAGATGCTTGTCACCTGCAATGTTCATGAAAATTAATAGAAAAGACGTTAAGTACTGCAAGAGGTAAGGATAACTCTGTCAGATGCTTTCTTATTTTCAAGCTAAGGTCATCATTAAAAACATAAAAGTGCGTACTGGTGGAAGGGGCTGAAATCACACTGTGTGTTTTTTTAGGGCTAGGAGCTCTTGATTTCCTATTTATTTTGTTTGTATGCTTTCTGTATTCCTCATTACTTCTGTTTGACTGAGAGGCAGTGGTTTCCCTCTAAACTAATGATACTTGATATGGTAAAAGCACTGAAACTGCAGTGGCCTGGTGCTGTTTGCTTTGGACAGACTGTCAGCATTCTGCCTGTAGATAGATTCCTCAGAGAGGAACCTGTGCAGCCGAGCCAGCCACAGAGGCTCCTGTCAGTGCTGCATTTGTTCTTCTGTGTGGGTGAGCTCATGATTTGCCACCCGAGAGCAGAGCAGCTTGCATGAGTTGGAAGCAACTCAGGAGCAAACCCCTTCAATGCCCTGCTCGTCCCCTCTGTGAGGTGCTGCATCCTGAGCAAATGCAAGTGGGCTCTGCACAAATAGTTTGGCTGTTTTTCACTACTTTACAGCTGCTGCTTTACACAGCTTTGATCCTGGAAAACTCCACTGCTTTACAGCTGCTTATGCTTCTGTTAAACATTGAAAGAGTTTCTTTGTCTGCTTGGATAGGCGTACCAATGGGGAAGTGGGCAGCTGGTGAATTTAGTGTGCTCTATTTAAAGTCACTCAGCAACATGCATGACACCCTTTGCCTGGTGCTTTGCTGCTTTTCCTCATGTTGATTGAAATTGAATATTCTTCTAGAAGCACCTTGATCTATGGTTATCATTTTTATCTTGTTGCTCTTTCAGTGGTGTGCATCTGTTTTGCCATCTTTCAGCAGATTCTAAATGCAAACGTGCCCAGAAGTGAGCTGGGACTCTTGTCCTCATGCAACTAAAATGGCTGTGTCACAGTCACTGTGTAAATCGTTGTTTGGATTTCTGTTGCTTGGTGTGTAATCTTCTGTTACGTAAACATTACCCTTGCTGACCTTTACATTGGATAAGTGTTGCTTGCGCTCTCCAGATACTTCATTACATATATATCTAGGCAACCTCACCATCTCTGCTGTCACAGTATCTCCTAGGCTACTTAATCTTCTTTTTGTCGTGCAAGTCTTTAGATGTTGATTCCAAGTGGATGGGGGGAGAGGATTGGTTAGTTTTTTTTCTTCTTTTTCTTTTTAACTTGGAATTCCAAAAGTTTGTATGGACAATGTTAGTTCCTGAGCATTTTGTCCTCAAAATAATTTTACTCTCTATGGCTCTGTATCTGAAATGGGCATAATGTCAACATATAACTGAGCAGAAGAGGAGAATCTTGATTTGCTTGTACTTCTGAATGCAGTGACTGTTGCTGCGGATCAGCGACCTGCACTGTCTAAGACAGCAAACCAGCTAGGCCAACCCCCTTGTACGTACCGTGAC
>JANHGO010000400.1:0-41330 GCA_024606505.1 Aquila spilogaster
GGATCATATATACAACCCCTGTGCCCCCGCCCCCCCCCCCCCCAAAAAAAAAAAAAAAGGAGAGCCAAAATCCCAAGTGTAGAATTAATGTAGAGGGGCTGAAATTTTCAGGAATATAGAGCAAGAGTAAGAAAGTAATATATTCTACTCTCATAAGCTGCCTTGGATATACTGATGATATGAAGTCCATGTCAGTACAGGTTATGGTCTTGTCCATAGTGTTTTAGTTATGCTATAAAAAAATATATCATGAAAAGACACAAAAATTACTCTGCTTGAGGAACATAGAATTGGTTGCCCTAAAAGTAATGTCTATTTATTTCCATGAAGACAGCACAATAACACTATTTAATAGAGCACATTCTCAGCTACAAAACAATATTTTTCAACATAGTCACCACCATTAGCTATACATTTTTGCCAGTGATTAACAAGAACCTGCAATGCCGTGCTTGTAAAAATTTGCACCAGTGGAGGTGACCCACTGTTTCACAGCTGCGATAACAGTGTCATTGCTAGGAAAATGTTCCCCACACGCTCCATCGTTTATTGGCCTGAACAAATGGTAGTCAGAAAGCTCCAAATCTGAACTATAGGTTGGCTGTGGTAGCACAGTCAGGCCAAGATTGGCAGTGTGTTCCACAGTCTTAAACTGGTGTGGGGCCTGGTGTTACTGTATTGAAAGAGACAGTTGGCTGTCTTCTCTGGCCTCAGTCTGGAAGTTTGAGCCTTCAGCTTAGTGGTCAGAATTTATGGTTTGTCTTCAATCCAGGAAATCCAGAAAGATCACCCCTTTCCTGTCCCAAAAGTCAGTGCACATCACTTTACCTGCTGAGGGCTGTGTCTTGAACTTGTTCTTTGGTGGAGAATTCACATATCACCATTCCACGGACTCTTATTTTGACTCTGGCTCATGTTGTTGACATCACATTTAGTCACCGGTAATTATATGAATCCAGTGAACTGTCACCTTCAGCTTCATGTTGGTTCTGACAAACTTGCATACGGTATTCCTTCTGTTCCTGTGAGCATTTGTGAGACACAACTTTGCAATGTTACAACATTGCCGCCATTAAAACATGAAGCTGTTTCAGTCCTTCCAATGCACTGAAGCTGATAAACTGTTAGTACGCAGTTCCCTGGTCATAGTTTGTGAATTTGTGAGAATAAACTGATTGAGGTGCTCTTCATTTCATGGTGTGACAGCTGTTCATGACCATGTGGCGGATATTGCTGAATGCAATACTGGTAGAAAGGTTCAACCTCTACTGCCGTACCACTACCATCTGCCTCTGGTATCCTGGGCCAACATAATAAAGTAGGAGGTGTTATTTTCTGAGCAGTTGTAGAATAGTTTAGGTTGGAATTAATCTCTAATCTGACATCTTAAAAGGATGGTAATCTTAAAATTAGATGGGGTTACTTCAGGATTTGTCAATGTGAGGTCTGAAAATTGGCAAGAGTGAAGATTCCACTGTCTCTCTGGACAAACTGTTTCAGTGTTTGACCACCCTCATCGTGAATAATTGTTTTCTGCTTCTATCTGGGATTTCCACTGTTGCAGGCAGTATATGTTGTTCCTTGTCAGTGTGCTGTGAATCTCTGAAGAGTCTGGATTGTCTTCTCTATAAAGGCCAATTCATCCATTGAAGAGAGCAATTAGTTCTCTTTTAGCAGTCTATTCTTCATGCTACATAGATTCAGCTCACCAATGTAACCTTATTTGCCATGTTCTCCAGCCCTTAACCGTCTTGGTGCTCTTCCAGTTTATCAGTATCTATTGTGGTAGGGGTTTCCTTCCTCCAGAAAGACATTCCAATCTTGATTTGAAGACAGACTTAACAGGATGGCCAACTCATGGCGCTTAGATGACGTGTGGCTTTGAAGCAGCTAATGTATGACTTGATTGCTTTGGCAACTCTGTTTCTGGGTTATGTGGGATAGTGCTGGCATGACATCTTTCATATAGTCTAAATTTGTCATTACTGGGTAAAGTTCTCTAGTTGGAACCGTTACAACCTGTGTTACTAGCCTGACTGAGACCTGGCTACCTATTTAATCAAGCCTTGCCCTGCTAGTGTGGTACTTCTTGCCTTCTAACATGGTGAGACCTCACAAAAGTTGCTAAGATCTTCAGCCTAAGAATATTTTCTGAACTGTCTCATCCTGTGGCTCTTATCCAAATAAGGTATTTAGTTGAAATGGCTGAGAAAATTATCCAGATCTGCATTAGCCAAGTACCGTTTTGTTTGTTTGTTTGTTTTTTGAAATGGATAGCGAAGTGCATTTAATGGTCTCTTTCCTTGAGCTGTCATGCTTTATAATGACTTCCTTAATTCCAGCAGTTTGATATTTTTCACAGGACATGTTGCAGTCATCCTGGATACTTTTTTTTCTTTTTTTTCTCTAAAAATATAATAGGCAAGGCTTAATCTCCATGCAGCAGAACTTATAACTGTTGGATGGAATCCCAAATACGTTAAGAGAAGTAAACTTCTTTATAATATCCAGTCATCCTACTGGCGTGTAGTCGTTGACCTTACCTTTCTTAAAATTTGAATTTTTCTTTTATTGGGAGTCTTAACTTATGGTGAGATTTGCCCTAAAACTTCACCTTAAGTGTTTTTGTATTTTAATGTTTGTCTTTGTTTTTAAATCAAAGAGATAATAAAGATGTGAGTAGTGTGACTTTTATACTGCCTTGATTTAGAAATCAAATGGTGTTTTCCTCTTTCCTGTGACACACGCATAGTTATCAATTGCAGTATAGGCCTGCACTTTATGTGCAGGTGGAAGCCATGCTTAGCTACTCTTGAGTAGATCTGAACTCTGCTTAGGGAAGATCAGTTCATCTATACTCGACAATGAATGCATTACCTTGCCTTACGCTCATGCACTTTTTCAGCTTCAATTCAGATACAATGTCCAGTGCATGCGGTCAGTTTCTTTATGGGGCCAAGGAAGGGAAAACGATGAAGCTCTGCAACACTTTCTGGACTTCTTATCGCAAAATGAGATAGAAAGAGAATGCTGAACATGCAGTAGCCAAAGCCATCCAGCTGTCGTAATGCTATATATTACACGTTTGACAGCAGAATGGAGAATGAAACTAACATCTCAAGCTAACTGCAAAAAAGCTGTAGTATTGCATCTACTTTCTTTTGTTGGACAGAATAAGTCATGTACCATATGTACCACCACGAGAGCTACATGTGTATTCCAAGAAACCTTGCTGACAATCTAAGGCAAATCTGGTAAAAAAAAATAAAATAAAATAAATTCTCCAGTGTAGGAGATGATCAGTCAACTCAAGAATGGAGGAGGCATTGCAGAACCACTTCAGAGGCTGCTCATTTGTCACAGAAAATCCAGCTACCATAGGAACTATCCAGTGAAAATGTTAAAACTTAACTCTAGTGCCACTTAAACTAGATAATGCAGGCTCTCAGTTGGTTTGGACATGCCATAACTATTTCTAATTTAGTAAGTGAGATGAAATTCCTCTTGGGTAAGGCTTTGTTTCTGCCAGAAAAATGATTTTCTCCAGCACAAAATTAGCGTTCATTTAGCAAGGGTGTTGGAACAGCAGCCTATGGATTAATGAAAAGACTTTAATGTCTACAAAACTAGTAAAAGACTGACTAATACTTGAGTGTACAAGAGCTAAAAGTATTTATCTCCTAGTAGATAGTGTCATTTGCATGTATGCAGAATCCTGAGTGATTTTTAATCTTTTAAGTACAGGGATGTGTTTATTTAAATCTTAAGCCTGCTAATGAACGCTATACATTCCTGACATATTGATCCCTGTTTGCTGCTGACTTTCCCTAGAGGGAAGCGGAAGCACTTTGGTGACTGGTACTCAGGATAAAACAGAAAACAAACTTTTCTTCCCAGGTAGCTGTGGTAGTTAATTATTCTGTTCTAATGCAACATATGTAGCAGTTTGAAAACTGTTGGTAGCATTTTATTTTTATCCACTAAAGGCCCTCTGTGATAGAGCTGTAGCCCCTGCATCCCTTGAGAATACTGTTAGCAGCAGCCTTCTTTTGGAGAACTGTGCATCTTGAGAAAGTGATGGAAATTTTCAGGGTTCATTTACTATTTAAATATATATATATATATATCAGTACCTATACTTAAACTTCTAGCTTAAATCAGTTCTGAATTATAAAGTCAGCTTAGAATGGCTTTAATTTTGAGAGGAAACCATTTGTGTGTTCCCTACATGTGTTTTGATGGTAAAGAAGGCTGTTCCAGACAATATATCTGCATAAGCTCTGAGTTCTGATTATTGTGAACCCAAGTCAGTACTATGAACTTGAACACACAACACTACTGTGTGAAGCTGTGGAGCTGGTACTTTGAAAATTTAGCATAAATGGTTTAGGTCTGCCCAAAAACACAAGAAAAAGATGTAATTCTAAAATTACAATATATCTGTAAGATGAACAGACAGCTTGTATACGAGAAGGTAACAAGTGCTTCCCAGACCTCTTACACATTATGCTGTGCCATATGATTTGTCAAATGCTTATATGGAAATATATTGTGGTCTCAGTATAATATTATCAAGAGATTTAACTAAACTTCTGCACCTGGCTGCCAATTTTTAGTGAGAAGTGACTTCTATTTTGTTTATTTTTCTTAGAAACTCTACAAAATTCTTTTAATCCTGTTTTGGAAAGGTAGAGGATATTGACACATTCAGAATCTTAATACAAAGTCATTTTCTAAGCTCTTGTGAGCTATTGTGGAAATTAAACAGAACAAACATAGTGCTGAAGTTCATTGTCTACATAATCTGGACTTTTCACTTGAGACTTTAGCCCAGTCTTCCAAGAAGATGAACACGGACTAAAGTACTCTCTAAAATTTCTGGTGGTTGGTAGTTTTCTAGAAAATAGTGTCTAGGAGAAGTATACTAATCCCCAGCAAAAACAATGAAACACTGAAATTGATCTTTGAGCTTGATTATTGGAGGGTTTTGGTCATGTTTGTTTATTTTTTTCGTATTCTGTTTTTAAATATCCTTGTGAGGGAAAAAATGTTTACGCTGCGGCATTTGGAGCTTGTGGAATTTTCTTTCTTTTTTTAGAAGCAATGGATTTATTAATGGCAACTTTCATGCTCCAGAATGACTTCAGTTTGTGGGTAACATTCTTAAATTATAGGGAAGCCCAGTATTTTGTAAAATATGCCCTGCACAGTGTTAAAGTAGTCTCAAGATCAAGAATTAAGCCTAAGAAAGTAAGAATCTATGTTCAGCTTCAAAGAACACGCCTGATCATGGGCAATCATAATTTGGTCATCTAACATTTCCTTTTTTCTCAAATAAAAACATGTAATTTTAGGAGAAAAACATTTCAGTTGTTCATAATTGCATGTGAGTACTCAGATGTATTATGTACATAGTATTAGAAATATTTTGTTCATGTTTACTTGCAAAGCAGTAGGTTTTGATGTTGTTCTGGATTTTGAGACACTGAAGTAAATTCCATATCCTTTTTGAACTACGAATGTGTTGTCCTCTTGAAAAAGATGTACTGCTTAAGCTGTCTTCTCAAGAAATGGCTCATTTGCTTTTATACTAGATGATGTTTTACCAGATCTGTCAGTTTTGCCTTCTGACTAGCTGGAGGATTGTGTTGGTTTTTTTTTTCTCCCCTAAGAAAACACAAGAGGTGTAAGACTCTTTTGGTTCAGTTGGTCACAATTTCTCATTCTTTTGCAATAGTTTACAGGGGAAAAAAAAAGTAATCAATGTATCTCACTTCACAGTCAAGAAAAACAGGCAGTTGATACAGTGGTTTGACAAGGCTAAATTGTTGATAAGTAGTGGAGTTGAAAAGGAAAGTAGATCATCTCCAGCACAAGTCTGGTACATCATTCAGTATCTTGTGATAGGAATAATGACAAATCATAAAGGAAGATGTATAGGAGTTGGACTCGATGATCCTCCTGGGTCCCTTCCAGTAGGCAGTATTCTATGATTCTGTGTCCTTGTGCACACACAAACATAAACAGTGAACAGGAAAGGAAGATATAGAGCAATTCCAGAGTATGGTTTAAATTTTGGGGAACAGTCTTTTTTTATTATTTTATTATTATTTTATTTCCTTCTCATTCCCTCCTCTTCCCATTGGCCAAAGCCATGTGCATGTTGTCCTGCTAGCAAAGAGGCAGACCTTGCACTGAATCTCCAGTTGTCCAGTACGGTTTAGAAAATTTGTTTCTACTATAGTCTCATTCTGAAGTCCATTTTGTTCACTCCTTTCTTCTCTTTCAGTGCATTTCTGCTTTTAGAGGTGGGTGCATCTTTGCTAGTAAAGTTCTGCTTTTGTTGTGTGGAAACTTTGGAATCTCCAGGCTTTTGACCTTCGCCATACCTGGATCTCATGTCTATCTTCATGCATCGTCACTGACCAACATGTGTTGAGAATATGTCTGACTACTCAGCTGAATTCATTGTACATACACACTGTATGCTTCTTCTCACCTTTAATCAATTGCCTGGATAACCAGAAATATTATGTACTATTCAGCATTTTGGATCTTTGTGACAATTTGAAGCCCTTTCAATGGAATCTCAGATGTCTCAATTTGAAGAAGTCTTCAGCAGAGAAGTTTAAAAAGCATGCAGTGATTTCCAGTGCATGATGAATCACAGATTCTGCAAGAATCTGATCATTTTGACTTAATTTTCAGTGAGGTTGCCTGTCTGCCAAGTCCAGTTTTGATTCTCTCTTTGGGAAATAAAGGTTAGAAGGAAGCTAGAGAAACAAAACACTACTTAGTACCGACTATTTCTTAGTCTTAGGATTGTGTCCTTGGCATGAGAAATCTTTACTTCCTTTAGTGCTTTTGCAGCATCCTGACTATCCACTTACCCATGTGACTTTGAGGCAGAGAAATGGATCTCACCAATATAGTCCCTTGATGCCTATCTGTCTTAGAAGTTACATCCTATGATGTCTTCTAGGATGGTCAGGCTAAGAACATGCATTGCTCCCTAGCAGATGTTGTGGAAAGGATTATCAGATGCTACTTCAGATGCAAAGAAGCTGGCTTGCTTACCACGTGAGAGAGAATCCACTTTGGCCGGTGTAATTCTCTTCGATCATTATCAGTGGCACCTTCTTCAGCTGAAATCAGAGTCAACCGTGCATTACGAAGACATGCATTTGTATAGCAAGCTTATGAAGACGTTTCCTTACCTCAAGGTAATTCTGATATGTAGATGATAGGACAGTCCAGCCAAGATTGGCAAGGTGCTCCATGGTCTTCAGACTAATATGAGACCTGGCATTAACACGTTGCAAGAGAAAGGCTGTCTTCTCTGGCCTCAGTCTGGAAGTTTGAGCCTTTAGCTTAGTCAGGGTTGCATTGTAGTAGTCAGAGTTGAGGGATTGTCTGTTCCAGGAAATCCAGAAGGTTCGCCTCTTTCTGGATCCCAAAAGACTGTGCACATCACTTCTAACAGCTGCATCTTGAACTTTTTCTTCAACAGGGAATTTATATGTTGTCACTTTATGGGCTGCCATTTTGACTCCAGCTCATAGTGGTGACACCACATCTGGTCACTGGTAGTGATGCAGTCCAGGAAACTGTCACCTTCAGCTTTGTACTAGTTCTGGCAAACTTGCATACAGTGTTCCTGTGTGAACATTAGTGGGACCTACCTGACACAAACTTTACTGCTATTGTTTCCAGCACATTGAAGCCAATATTTAGCTCTGTACCCAATTTCCTGGTCATAATCCACTGATTTGTGCAGATGAGCTAATCAAGACACTCTCACAGTGTGAGATCTGTGTATGGCTATCTAGAACATGGCTTGTCTTTCGTATCGTCGTTGCTGCTGCTGGAACACTCCACCCACCACCTCGTATGTGCTAACTGCTTGGTTGTCCGCTGTTTGGTCTCCATAAGTGTTCAGCAAGTGATGATGAATGCCAATGGGTGCTGTTTTTTCTGCATGGAGGAATTCATTTCCACACTTTTGCTTCATATGCACTCCCATGTCAGATGCCATTTTGTTAGATTGCCCATCTTCTGCCATCTGTCACATGGGAACAACATGTGATGTAATATTGGCAAGAAGGTTTAACCTCTACTGCCATACCACCACCATCCGCCTCTGGTATTGTGGGCCAACATGATAAACTAGGAGGCATTACTTTCTGAGTAGCCCTTGTTCTTTGAGTAACAGGCTATTTCCAGATCATTTTCAAAGGTGTACTTCCAGTATTTTGTATCAACATTGCTAAAGAAGCCCTTGTAACTTCGTGGTTCTAGCTACTTTTTCCTAGTCTTTGCTATCATGCTCATTATGTTGATGCAACAAGAGACTGAATCAGAAAACTGTTCTGAAGGGTGAGCTGACAAGAAAGGGGGAAAAATGCATGGGGAAGGGAGTACATATTGCTGTGTTTTATGGATTTCTACTAACACAGAAATGGCAGAGGATAGAAATGAGGAACTGAGGAACATGGGTCTAGGATTTGTAACTGGAAAAAACTGTACAGGGATCCTTTACTTTCAGTGTCAACTGAATCCTGTAGTTATGTACAGCAGTGATAAAACAATTCTAATGGTTTAGAGGAGAGGTAATATTTTAAAAGGATAAGAAAAAATGAAAACTGTAGTGATGGGATCAGGAGAGCCAAGACCCAACTGAAACTGGACTTGGTAAGTAAGGGGTGCAAAGAAGAATAACAAAGGCTTCAGTGGGTATATCAACAAGAAAAGGAAAGTCCAGAAGGACGTACTCTCTCTAGTGAGCAATACAGACAGGCTAGTAACAATGGACAAGGAGAAGGCTGAGGTATTCAACTTTTTTGCCTATGTCTTCACTAGTGACCACTCTTCACACAGCCCTTGAGTAGATGGTTCAGAGGGTGGGAACGGGGGGAGCAGTGTCTCTCCCACTGTAAGTGAAGATCAGAATCACAACCACCTGAGGAATTTGAACATCATAGGTGCAATGATGAGATGCATCCCAGAGTCCTGAGGGAATTGGCTGATGTAGTTGCCAAGCCACTCTCATTGGTGTTTGAAAAGTCATGGCAGTCAGGTGAAGTCCCTGGTGACTGAAAAAAAGGCAGTGTCACACTCATTTTTAGGAAAGGTAGAAGGGATGACCCAGGGAACTACAGACATGTCAGCATCACCTGCTGGGGAAGATCACGGAGCTTGGACAATGGAGATCCTTCTGAAAGCAATGCTAAGACGCACAAAAGAAAGGGGGGTGATATGGGATAACCACAAGTGCTTCACCAAGGGCAGGTCCTGCCTGACCAACTAGTGGCCTTTTATGATGGCGTGACTGCATAAATGGACAAGGGAAGAGCCACTGATGTCATCCATCTGGGCTTCACTAAGGCTTTGACATGGCCCCCTGTAATGCCCTCCTCTCCAAAGTGGAAAGATACATATTTGATGAGTGGACTGTTGGATGGATGAGGAACTGGCTACAAGATCGTACCCAGAAAGTGGTGGTCAGTGGCTCAATGTCTGGATGGAGATCAGTGATGAGTGGTGTCCAGGGCAGGGTCTGTACTGGGACCAACGCTTTTTAGTATCTTCATCAATGATGTCGACAGTGGGATCGAGTGCACCTTCAGGAAGTTTGTAGATGGCGCCAAGCTGTCTGATGCAATTCAACATGCCTGAGGGATGGGATATCAGCAGAGAGACATAGGCAAGCTTGAGTGGTGGGCCCAGGTGAACCTCTTGAGGTTCAGCAAAGACAAGTACAAGGTCTGCACCTGGGTCATGGCAACCCCATGGCTGGGGTTGACCCAGGCTTGGGGATGTAAGGATGGAGCACAGCCCTGCCAAAAAGGACCTGGGGTTACTGGTGGATGGAAAGCTGGACGTGAGCCATCAGTGTGTCCTCGCAGCCCAGAAAGCCAACCGTACCCTGGGCTGCATCAAAAGATGCATGATCAGCAGGTCAAGGGAGGTGACCCTGCCCTTCTGCTCGGCGCTGGTGAGGCCTCACCTGGAGTACTGTGTCCAGATGTGGAGTCTTCAGCACAGGAGAGACATGGACCTGTTAGAGCACATCCAGAGGAGGGCCACTGAAATGATCTATGGGATGGACCATCTCCCTCTGAGGACAGGCTGAGAGAGATGGTGCTGTTCAGCCTGCAGAAAAGAAGGCTCTGGGGAGAAATGGTAGTGGCCTTTCAGCATCTAAATGGGGACTATAAAAAGGAAGAGGACAAACACTTCAGCACTCTGTTGTGACAGGACAAGAGGAAATGGTTTCAAACTAAAAGAGGGGAGATTTAGGTTGGATATAAAGTTGGTTTTTTTTGTTTTTTTACAATAAGGGTAATGAGGCACTGGAACAGGTTGTCTAGAGAGGTGGTGGAAGCCCCATCCATGGAGACATTTACAGTCAGGCTAGAGGGGCTCTGAGAATCACAGAATCACAGAATTGTAGGGGTTGGAGGGGACCTCCACAGATCATCTAGTCCAATCCCCCTGCCAAAGCAGGCTCCCTAGATCAGGCTGCACGAGTAGCCGTCCAGGTGGGTCTTGAATATCTCCAGAGGAGACTCCATAACCTCTCTGGGCTGCCTGTTCCAGTGCTCCGTCACCCTTACTGTGAAGAAGTTCCCACACACATTTGTGTGGAACTTCCTATGCTTCAGTTTGTGACCATTTTGCCTCGTCCTATCACCACGCACCGCTGAGAAGAGTCCAGCCTTGTCCCTTTGCCTCCTGCACCCTAGATATTTATAGGCAAGGATCAGAAACTTGATTTAGTTGTAGGTGTCCCTGTTCCTTTCAGGGGAGCTGGACTAGGTGACTTTTAAAGGTTCCTTCCAACTCAAATGATTCTATGAAAAATATTTTCCAGGACATTATATCCTTTTTGCTTGAAGTTTTGCTTTTGGTTTGGTGGGGCTTGAATTGTAAGAATATTTCTTACTGATTTGGGAACCATATTTCTTGTGTTGACTTTGCAGAAATTTGTGTCTCTGTAAAACATAAAAATGAGAAAGATGGCTAAATGCATGGAAGTCATGTCATAGTGTGAGGTGGTTCTTTATCGCACTGTCATTTAGTCTATCTAAACACCCTTGTATTTTTTTCCAAGTCAAACTTCTGTTGAAATGTTTTCCTGCCTTAGGTCTCTTCCTTTTTGTTTCTTCAGCATACTCAAATACAACACAGAACACAGCCACAGAAGGGGAGACGAACTAAATTTTATTTTTTCTTGAATTTGGACATATGGATGATCTCTTTTTCCCCCGGAGAAATATCAAGTCATCTTAAAGAGTTCAAACTGGAGCAAGATTTTCTGCCTTTTTAAGGAAGGTAGCCAAGAATGCTGGCAGATCCCTCTCTTGGAAAAACCTTTTCCACTTAAAAGAAGCAGTTTGTGTGAGTAGGAGTGAAAACAGAAGAATTTGAACCAACTGAAACCATTTCTCAGCTCTCCTCCTGAAGCCACCGTGGCAGTGTGGCATTGCCACCACAGTGCTGAGACAGAGTAAGAGGATGTAGTAAGGGTGCATTGCTCACTGTTCCTCATCAACCTTCACCAGCTTTGTGTACTTTTAAAGTGAACTATATCTGTGTTATGCTGGCAATATCAGCAAGATTTCCTGGAGAAAGAAATCTGGTGGTGGGTTTTGGATTTCGTGGTTTAGAGTCTGGTTGAGTATTTTCTGAATGTGACAGAAGACCTCAAGTAAATAACGCAGAAGTGTCCAGGAAGCCCCTTGTGAAATCAATATTTCAAATACGAATAAAACACTCAAGTTGAAAACAAGCAAACGAGCAACTACTTCAGGGAATAAACCCAGAGTCCTGCCAGACAGGGATTTCTACCCCAAATGTTGCTCTGCATATTAAGGAGAATCAGGAAAGATTAAATTTTGATCTTGGGTGAAAAAAAAAACCATGCAACCTTAGCAAAAACAGTACACATTGAGTTGTCTGTTTCTTAGCCTGCTCTACAGTGAAGAATGAAAAAATCCATCAGGGTTCTGGTTGAAATTCAAAGAAGAAAGAACAGCAGAGAAAACAGCTTTCTGTCCTTCTTATGTGAGGATTTTGCTAAAATGTGCAAAGCGGAATCCTTTTCTCTTTAATAGCATTTTGGAGAGGATATCCTATACTGTCCGTCAGAAAGCATATCTGTATCTGCAACTTTTGATGTAGTTCTAGAGAGAAAAGAGAAAGGAACAATACCCCTCTCCTGACAGGTATGTCTTCTTCTCTCTCACCCCCATAGCTATTCAGTATCTAAAAAAAACAACCAAACAAAAAGCCCGTCATATGGAAATCCCTTAAAAAACAAACAAACAAAAAAAACCCAACCTACTAAATTCTAGGTAGAATCCTTCTTTAGTCTTATCACTCTTCTTAGAACAAAAACTTCATAGTTAGGCTGAAGACTTCTTTCAGGCATAACTGAAAGACTGCTAGGTGTTATAACTATACTATTTATACTGTTGACCTACAATAATATTCTTTATCCCTCTGTAAGGCTGATATGCTGATAAATTAATAAAGCTTACTGCCAAATTACCCCACGAACTTGAATAAAACATTTTTTTTTGTATTATTTTCCCCTCCAGTGGTTACCTGTGAATTTACTCTATTGTAGCTACTTTTACTATTATGACTACTTCATTTATTGGACCAGTACTAGCATAGATTAGTAATCCAGCTTCTGCTAGAAGGCAATAAAAATCTTAAATGTCGATCTGATCTCAGAGCCAGAAGGAAGTCCTCATATTTATTATTTATAGTTGATGCAACACCAGCTTTTATTGTCATTACGATGCATGCAAGGTCTTGCTATTTGAGGAAAAATACTATGAGTATTTTAGAAGGCTGGTAGTATTTCAGATTGATATCTTTATGTCATCATGTCATCCTTTTGGGTAGCTTACTTTTCTATGTCTTTTTTATTTTAATTTTTTTTTAAATAAAAATGTCACAGCTTGAAAGTAGTGTTTTCTTATCCATTTTCTCATAAAAGGAGGGAAAGATTTTAGCACTATATTGACACATTCAAAGCCTTAACTGCTCACAGAAAACTGCAGAAATTTGTCTTCTTTCAAGGGAGAGAATAAAATTCATAGGAGTGTTTGTCTTCTCCAAACACTGAAGACCAATCCTTTGAGGAAATCATCCTATCTGAGTGACCCTGTACGGATGCATTTTTTTTCCATATAATTTTCTGTGGAGTTTAGAAAGACAGACTATCTAAAATAGCTGTATACATTCATGTACTTGTGATGATTGTGCTCCCAGTTTGTTGCTCTATCAGCTGCCTTTCTCCCTCCCACTGTGGTAACATTAAGGATCTTTTTTTGTAGAGCTACTTTGAGTTCTTCAGACAGAAATCTGGAGAAATCATTTAGAGACCAAATATTAACCACTACTGAAAGTGTTGGTGCTATCACTCTAGCCTGAGTCATTGTTTTTCTAAGTCCAGATTCAAAATATCTTACAGACCATTCTGGCAAAATCGTTGTTGAATAATATATTGGTCAAGCTAAACATGCAGCTCTTTCTTTGGTATTGTATGATACTGTGAATTCTAGCTTGATGTTTTATGTGAACTGTCAGAACCTCGTGAATTTATAGTGTCTTTATTTTTAAAGATCTGCTGTAGCATGCAAAATAGTGACCCAGTAACTGGAACCAATGTGTTTTCCTTATGTTTACTTTCCTTCTTCTTCCTGTTGTACGCAACACTAGCACTGAAGATGGCTCTAGACCCGTTCTTCCTAAGCAGGAAAGGCATGAATTCTAGGAGGATCATATCTCTAGATATATTTCTCTAGTATACCACGCTAGTGTCAATGATCTTACCAATCAGCCCTGCAGGTATGTACTCATTTCCCTGCAAGCCAGCATTCTTTGTTATCCTTCCTACTCTTTTCAGCTTGCCAAGAGCAAACAAGAATAACCAATAAATGTTTATTTCTTTATTCTCCTGAGTATTATTTCCATCATGTGGGGGAGCACTGACTCCTACTCCTGCCTTTTAAGGCAGTTTGCAAAACGTGTGAAGATCCAGAATATTTTTTATGGAAATAGTAGAGAAGTAGCATTGAATACTTGACAACTGTATGCCTTCATACTTGATAAGTTCACCATTTCAGTTACCACAGAAGTGCTCAAGCTTTGAAGTCTGCTTTGTTTGTGGATTGCAATATCAACTGTTGCTGCATCAGTGAAGTGACACTTTCTACCTCCTTCTGTTCACAAGTTTTCTGCCAGATACTGTGCACAGTTGATGGTATGAATGACTGCAAACTGGGATTCATGGCTGTTTTTGAAAAGAATTCCATAGGAGGAAAAAAACAAAACAATCCCCAAAACTATTGTTTTAAGTTTACCATGAGTGTTGTCTTTCAGAGTATTTCTTGTACCTCCCACATAGTTGTGTCGTTCGAATCTTTAGTGAAGAGCCTCTGAATTCAACAGGTAACTTACACTTCCAGAATTATTTCTTGACCTTGATCTCATTTGAGGTTTAAAGTACCTTCATCTAAGAGGTGGAGGTCTTTATTTTCTGATCATGCAGGAAATACGTGTTTAGAGTACATATGCACACCCACATTAAATATACATACATTAAATATATATATTTATATATATTACTTTGTAATATCAGCTATAAGCCTGTAATTAACAGAACATAATTCGGGTTTCTTGAACTAATGTTTTACTACAAGTGTGTATGTTATCATTCAATCTTCCCACAACATAGAAGATAAATGGAAAGTCTTTAGCAGATAATGCATGTTAACTTTGCAATCACTAGTCTCTACGAACAAGTGACATCACTCTTGTAAGTGACCGGCTTTCTTTGAATAATTTTAATGTTCTTTATGTCTTACTGGTAACAGAAATCCAGTCTTCGAGGGAATCTATGCCAGTAAGAATTTACAAGAAGAATGACTAGCTTGAAGTATTTTTTAACTGTGATACTACCAAAAGCATGCTTTTGATTTCTTGGACTAATTCATTACAGCTGGAGGAAGTTACAGGACTTCAGGATTACTTTGCAGATGTACCTACCTGCAAAAATTTCTGGAGTAGATTGTATCTAGACCAGGGACACTATTAGAATATGTCAAGGGTGAGCATAATGTCAGACCCTCTCTTGCCAAGGGTGAAGAAATGATGCACGTAACATTATCCATCAGTTATCAAGGTATTTGGGAAGAATGCTTCCAACTGTATTTCAATCCTCTTTTAAAATCATGGAATTTCTTATTCCTTGAAAATGTTTAAACACGTTCTGAAAAGTGAAGCCATCTAATTCATCTGCTTTGTAGTTCTACTTTCACATGAGTGATCAGGTATTATCAGCATAACACCGGTGTCTTTTAGGTTCAAATAAACGGGAGAAGCAAGTCTTTGTTCTTCCAGAGGGCTGTTATGTCTGGATTCTGAAGCAAGTCAGTGTCCTCAGATAGGTATTTCTTAGCAGGGGGTATCCAGCAGTGCCTTTAAAACATCTTTCCTTAAAGGCTCGAGTTCACATATGTCTCATTTGACCCAGAAAATCCTAAGTCAAGAGGAAGGTTATAATAGAGTAGGTCATGCAGTTTCTGCATATGCAAACTCAGTTAATTCCTAATTTCTCCCTTGTGGATACAGTCTGGCAGTGTATGTCTCAGAAGGTTCTACTGTAAATCAGAAAGCCCTCAACTAGATGGACCTACACAAGAAATAAAAAAAGGATTCTGTTTCACTGCATTTTTTCCTTTGGCAATATGATACTGCTCTGAAATCTTCCAGAGCTTTCATTTCTGATAGTGATTTAAAACTCTCCAGTTGTCTCATTTCACAAGGTAAGAAAGTTGCAACAGGTGCCTTGCCTTTAAGTAAAAATTTTATTACTCTGTATCCTTGAGACATCTGTGCAACATTAGTCAGGTTCATCATTTTCCACTTCAGATGTGTTACCTAAGTGCTTGCTTTTTGGCCCTGGTGAATTTCTAGCAATGATTTGAAGAGTTACTGCATGTAGTGCTTGCCTGATTTCACTTACTTAGTATTCATAAAAGTATAACTATTCATTGTTCTCATGCCAGAAGCCTACCCCTAGTTATTACAAATTCATCCCTTCTTCTCTCTCTTCCTCAATACTTAATCAACCCAAAGGAACATGATACAGCATATAGGTCATGTAATAGAGCCCATGTTACAAGACAATCTGGAATGCGTCTTAATGCTTACATGCTACTTAATAATGTTAGGAAAAAGCTTATCAGAATGGGTCTCTGTGTGAGTATATTGTCTATGCTACTTAAGATTGTGCCACAGGGCAGTGGTGGTGCTAATTCTGCTTGAGTTCTAAAAGCCTCACTGCCTCTTGAAGACTATAACTATATTCAGTGTATGCCAAGTACGACATGGGGTACAGGCTGTTGTACAGCAAAGCAGTTTTTTAATGAGCTGATCTATGTTAGATGGCAATCTGTGTGGGCAGTCTATCACAGTAACAGTTACCTCACAGCAATCTTATCTGCCAGTACAAATTCTCTGCTTGGGTTTTTGCAGTTTATTTTATTTTCCTGCCACTATGGAATCACCTGTTTGATGACTCTGTATTGGTAAAGTCACTGAAGGTGACTTTAAGGTGAAGGTGATTAGGTCAGTCCTTTTTTAGTAAGATAGAAAATGCTTATAGTCTTATGTATAGTATTCGTAGAATCCTCTCAGTTTCACACATGGAGTTTATGTCTCCCAAGAACAGAGTAAATCTAGACAGATAATAAGGTCAAAATCCTGGGGTTTGAATGTGTGTTTTTACTCTCAAAGTCTCTTCTTTCTGTTCTTGCTGCCTCGCATGGTGAGTTTATTTGTTATCCTACTTGTCTAGATTGTGTAGGATATTCCTAACTAAAAACAAATTGTAAGGTAGACCCTGTCTTTTCATTACCTATGTTTCACGCTTGTGTTCTAAAATGACTATTTTTATTTGCATCTGAAGTACATCGGACAACTTGAAGAATTTAAGGTCCTGTTAAATTTAGCATTCCTTGCAGTGTCTTCAAGTATATATTTCTCTATTTTTTTTTTATTTTATCTGAAGCATTCACTGAATGAATTGTTTATCTCACTGTGTCAGAATGGTAAACAGTCAAAAAATGAATTCAAGGTGTTGATATAAATTGAACCTTTAATCTTATCGATTAAAGAAGTGCAAGTTAAATAATTGGAGTTCATGTATCAGATTTGATAGAAGTCTGTGTCTTGTATCACATGAATCAGATGTTATATCGCAGAAGGAGAAATCTTAACATCAAGTGTATTGATTTTTTTAGCATATCTGAATAGAGATACCAAAGAAGCAGACTTTCTTTTCCCAGAAGGAAGTTGACTAAAGATAAGCTTTATCTCAGTCTGATCTTGCACTGTGTGTATGTATTTTTCAACTTAGACAAGAATTACATAATTTAATTATTAATTAGAATCAGAAATAATAATAAGCCAGTTGATCATAGGTTCTCTAAGCATATATAAACAAAATATATAAGAAAATCTAAGCGTATGTAACTATACTTTATATGACAGATACATACATATGTATGTATAAAAGTTTATAATAGAGGACTATCTTTTGTTTGTTTTACATAGCTTAGCTTATTGATAGAAAATCATTTAGCTTGACAAGTACTTTCTCAGTTCTGCAACTACTGCTTCCTTACTTAAGATAAATTACACAAAACTGGAAGAATCTCTTATATTCATGGCTTTATTATTGTTACTTCTTTTTGTACGAAAACGTGTAGTAAAAGCTTGCTGATCTTGTGTGTATGCATGTTTTTTCTGTCTTATTTTTTTTTCTTACTCATAGACACTTTTTGAAACTACCCTGCAATGACTGCATTGCGTCTTTTGGAGTCACCACAGTCATCTTCATACCACTCCTCTTTGGAACTACTTAGCACTGACTTGTCCCAGAGAAGATGCTGCAAGTAGTGAAAATTAAATCTGACTGTTTGTTTGTCACACTTGCACAGATTTCTTTCTGTTGTGTTACATACAAATTTTGTTTGAAGGATAAAAGACTCAGTTTAGTTATCTGGGCATATATTGGGAAAAAATGGACATCAGTTCTTCAGGTACTTTCTACTGCAGGTTTTACTCTCTGAGAAACTTGTTTAGAAATGTACTGATGATCACATTATTGATCTTTTTGTATTTATGTATTTAGTGTAGTTTGGTGGGGTGTCAGTTTTCCTTTCAATTGCAAATTAGCTTGGTCCTTCTGAAAGAGCTGCAAATATAAACAAACTGATTTGACTTGTTACTGATGGCCAAGTAGAATAATTAGGAATCTTTCATCATTATAGAGTAGTCTAGGATCTAGACTCAAAAAAAAAAAAAGCCCAAACTGTAGGGACACACTTCCTGCAGAAGCTAAAACTCCTGCAGACGTTCAAATATTCTGGAAAGATGTTGTTCATCACTGGTCTTCTATTGTCTGTAGCTACAACCTCACAAATGTTTACAAATCAACAGCTGGCACAGGAGTGTAGCCAAATACAGTCCTTGCTGGGGCACTTAGGTTAGCTTATTCAAGAGTCATAGAATCCTTGGAGTTGGAAGGGACTTCTGAAGGTCATCTAGTCCAACTCCTCTGCAATGAACAAGGACAAGACAGCTTGATCAGGTTGCCCCGGGGCCTTATCCAGCCTCGCCTTGAAAGTTTCCAGGGATGGAGCCTCAAGCACAGCACTAGGCAACCTGTTACAGTGCCTCACCACCCCCACTGTAAAAGATTTTTTCCTTATATCTAGCCTAAATCTACCCTCCCTGAACTTGAAGCCATTTTCCCTTGTTCTATCACCACAGACCCTGCTAAAGAATCTGTCCCTTTCTTTCCTGTAGCTCCCCTTTAGATACCAAAAGGTCGCTATCAGGTTACCTTGCAGCCTTCTCTTCTCCAGGCTGATCAGCCCCAGCTCTCTCAGCCTGTCTTTGTAGGAGAGGTGTTCAGTTCCTTGGATCATTTTTGTGGCCCTTCTCTGGACATGGTCCAACAGGTCTATGTCTCTCCTGTATTGAGGACTCCACATCTGGACACAGTACTGCAGGTGAGGCCTCACCAGCGCAGAGTAGATGGGCAGGATCACCTCCCTTGACCTGCTGCTGATCATGCATCTTTTGATGCAGCCCAGGATACGGATGGCTTTCTGGGCTGCTAGAGTACATGGCTGGCTCATGTCCAGCTTTCCATCCACCAGTACCCCCAGGTTTTTTTCAGGAGGGCTGCTCTCAATCCTTTCATCCTCTAGTTTATATTGGTAATGGGGTTTGCCTCAACCCAGGTTGTTTTTTTCTGTTTTTTTTTTTTTCCCCAATTATTTCAGAAATTATAAATGCCAGAATTAATTTTAATCTCTGAATTTATACTACTTATTTCAATTTTTGGAATAAACTGACTCTGTAAGGGGTTACTTCTCCCTGTTGATCCTTGTGACAAGTGGCTATTTTCATGATTATTAAATGCAGATAATATTAATCTTCCAAATGATTTTTATATAAGATGTCATTAGTTTTCAGCTAAACCTTTTCAAGCTTCATAGTTACATTCTCTTAAGGATACTCTGGCACACTAGACACAGATGTCTCTCAGCAGTCTGAACTTTTTATTGATGCAGTACTCAACTTTGTGGTGATGACGCTTAGTGTTTGTTTGGAATAACTGAAGTAAAGCCATTCAAACCAGCTGTGGCTATAAGTATACTCCTTTTTAATTTTTTTTTCCTTGTATGTTTAAAACATATACCAAGTCAAATCAGTGAGTAAAGAATTTCCACTGAAAAATAACGTTATGGGATTAAGCTTGTCACCCAATTTAAAGCACCAGAGTAATATGTTTAGTGAAAACACACTTGACTACTATTAGTTCTTTTGGCACAGAGCTTAGTGTTGTGTGTATATTTGTATGAGCTACCAAAAATCATTGTTTTTTAAATAGAGAATAAAATAAGAGAGAATAAAATATTTATGCATAGTGCAGGATGTTCACTGAAATATTTTTAAAGGGATGGGATAGTACAGATTTCCATATTTTATGTAATAATAATCACAGTATTGAATTCATAATATGGAGCATAATCAACATTTGATATTTGTAACTGAATATGTAAATCTAGAAATACTTCAGTAAAATTTCACATTAGGAGCTGGGTTTTGTGGATAGAGCAGAGGCAAATATTCTCTCCTTTTTTAATAATCTCTGTAAAAGCTGTTGTGTATTTCAGGGCCCACCTACTGCTGTAAAATTAGGTACAGTCTTTAATCTGTGTATTTATAATACTTCATTTTTGAAGCTTTCAAGAAATAAATACATGTTATGTATGTATGTAATTAATATTGTACACAATGCTTTTGCATCAGAGACGTAGTTATAAACATTTTAAAATAAATGAGATGACATCTATGTGAACATGTCAAATATATTTCTGTGTGGGAACAACCTCCGTGCAGTGGCCCTAGAAAGCACAAATAATCTGATGAAGCTGACTTAATGGGACAGCTGTAGGGCTTTTTCAACCACAGGAAGTTTTCCCTGTCCATCACATTTACACTCAGAAAACCCAAGGCTTTTCTACTGCATGTTCCAGTTTGGCAGCTCCGGTATTCCTGGGACTGATTTGTTAGCCAGTTCAAGAAGCCAATGAAGTACCGATCCTCCCAAATGTATATTTGGATGTTAAACTTCCTGACCTAGCTTGGTGCTATTTGTACAGGTATTATAAATTGTGTTCAAAGGCTTGTATGCGAGAGGGTCAGCTTAAATCAGTTCTCAGTTCCCACTCCTGCCCACTGTCTTGTTCTGGCTTAAGTGTTAAGAGTGGCCTCATGGTTATAGCATCAGACAAATGATCTGGGCTAAGACTTCTTTTACTTGCTGGATTGCTTTGTATTCACTGGGTTAAAATAGTGTCAAAAAGGTTTTATTGTGCCTAAAATCCCTGATCTGAGTTCATATGCAACCTCGCAAGAGCTTACATCATATTCTTGCTTCATTTCATCCTTCATACACAGTAGAATATTGTGCAATGTAATACCAAAACAGTTTATGTGGGGTGGATATAATTTTGTTATTAAGGTTTAGTCAACAACATTGATAGAAAGAATAAAAAAATACATGTATATTTTAAGGAAACAAATCCAAAATTATTTTCACCCAACTGTGAGTGATAACTTTCTGTGAAAATCGTCTCATCCTCCTCTGCTTTTGTTCAAATGTCTTTGTTTCTTAGAGTATATAAATGAGTTGATATGAGCATACTAGCATTACGTGCAAGTCAACACCTCAGAAATCTTGAAGTGCTATCCATGCAGATGCATACAGTCATGACACTTAGGGCCAACCTTATTTCGAAATTTATACATACTCACATTGAGTTTCAGCTGTTTCGAGGAGATAGTACTGTGAGAACAGATAATTTTATATATTAAGAATTAAATCTAAGGTACTGTTTGGTCTTGAAAGAACTAGCAAATTGTATATAATGAGATTGTAAGGCTGACTGTGTAGCAAGCGTAATGTGGTGAGGAAAGGGGCATGGTTGAAAGCTCTAGAAAAGAAGGATGCAGGTAGAATCACTACTGTTTCAGGATACTTTTTACTACTAAAAATCCTTTTGGAAGAAGTAGTATTGGGCTTGACCTCTTGTTTCCGTTACTGGAATTACATAAAGAAACCATATTGTGTTTGTGCACTTTCTGCTTCCTGTTCCTTGTTCATTTTAGCAAATAATTAAGTTAGACAACTTGAGTCTGCAGATCTTGTTCTGAGTTAAGTTGAAGAACTGTTGATGCTATGATTGCTTACATGTTTGATTATAAAACATTTAAAGTGTACTTTGTGTTATATCTTGGGTAATTTTTTTTCCAAACCCTTACAGTTTCAGACCTGTGACAAATCTCTGCCTAGCAGCAAATACAGAAAAATAGTTGTCTGCCCATTGACCCAAGAGAATTTAATTCACTGCTGTACGCTTTTACTATAAATCTTATTCTGTTGCATGCTTGTAACAAGAAATTGTCATAGAAACTTACGTGACTGCTTATTACAAAAACTTCTATTACCTGCATTACCTAGTGTTCTTAGCATGTTAATATACTGGGTTACCAGCACTGAAAACGTTTGTTTTTTTTCTTCTTGAATCTAATAGTGAATAGATTATTAGGCTGACAGCGTGTTTTTCAGTCCCTGTCATTTTCCAGCATTAGCTTGTGGAAAAAGTTTAGCTTCTGTTGATCAATGAATAACTGTCTTGTGGTCATGACTGCCGATAAAGATTATTACCAGAGGCCAGCTAACATCTATTGAGTGAACGACCTTTCTTTAGAGCATGATGCTTGTGACAGACAGTTCTAACATGATAAGAATAGTAAAGGTTTTGTAACTTGTCACTTTTACAAGAAAATTGATGAATTTTTCCTCCTTTTCTTTCTTCTGGTAATTTGAAGATTTCTTCTATTTCTTTTCCTCTTGTGACTTCTCATTAATTTTGTGGTTCTGTTTCATTGAATCATTCAAAAGCTGCCAGCTGTTGTCAGCGGTCAGTGTGTCTGTATTGGCTACCTTTCTTCCATGTCCCCTTATTTACTGCAACCTTGTAGAAAAGTACAGATGTTTTTATGTACCAGATATGGTCAGATGGTGCCCTTCAGGTTGCAGAGGACCTTGATGAAGCAGCTGTGTTTGCAGTGGGTGCTGTTCTAATCCTTTAAATGTTTTTGGTTTGACCTGCCAGCAACCAGTTCCATGAAATAGAAACCTGCAGGCAGATGTGGTGGATAGGACGGTTCAGAAACCTCAGGAAGTTCTCCTGAGTTTATGCTTACAGCTCAGTTGTGCTGAAAACTGAAGTTATGTAGATTATACCTGTTTCCTGAGTAGAAAATGATCAAATGTTTTACATGTTGATCTTCGTTTAAGTTACTTGTAATAGGACATTTATTTAGATAATATTTTTGTGGGTTTTACTTACCCTGTTTTGTATTTCATTTTTCTCATCAAGATGACTTACCTTTTTATAGTTTTATTTCTTGATACAGCCTTCTCACCTTTTGAAGTCCAGTACTGTCTTTAGTTTGAGAGCATAAACTTTTGTGGTGTACCTGTCATGATGTGTGGCACACCAAGGGATAGACAGGAGTCCACAAAGGTCTAACTTCGGTGGTAAGAGTCCACATTTAATGAAGATTCAGATACATTCACTGCAGTGGAGTAAATGCTTCAGTTTCCATTTACATCACCGAAGTGACATGGCATATAAACCACAATGAGTAAGAATGAGTTTCTGTTAATGCTTAAAAAATTTTTAAAAATGAAGAATCATAGAATGGTTGGGTTGGAAGTGACCTTTAAGATCATCTAGTTTCAACCCCCTTGCTATAGACAGGGATACCCCCCCCCCTAGATGAGGTTCCTCAAAGCCCCATCCAGCCTGGCCTTGAACGCCTCCAGGAAAGGGGTACCCACAACCTCCTTGGGCAACCTGTTCCAGTGTCTCACCACCCTCACAGTAAAGAATTTCTTCCTAATATCTAGGTTTTAAACAGTAAGAAGGAAGATTTAAACATTTCCCCTCATCCTGTTGCTACATGCCCTTCTAAAAAGTCCCTCCTCAGCTTTCCTGTAGGCCCCCTTTAGGTACTGAAAGGCCGCTATAAGGTCCCCTGGAGCCTTCTCTTCTCCAGGCTGAAGAGCCCCAGCTCTCTCAGCCTGTCCCCATTGGGAAGTGCTCAAGCCCTCAAGAAGAAGGGGAAGAAAATATGCAGACTGTAATAATTTGTTTTAATTTAGAAGAGATAACTGCAGGACTTCTAAACCAACATTTTTTATTTGAAACAAACAAACAAGACACACAAACCTGAGAAAGTGTATGATACCTGCATATAACACCTCTGTTTTAAGCATAAGATTTGAAAAACATGTCTCCCTTATTTCTTGTGCTTGCAGTAGTCATGCAATTACCTCTCTGTGACAGTAACATCGCAGTATAATGATTGTGAAACGAGACGCCCCGCACGTTGTGTTTACACATATATGACGTCACAGGCGAAGAGGCATCGCGTCACACCCAGTCTTGGTGACATGCCTTGGTGCCAGCTGTTTTCAGCCGGTTGCCGGGCAGATTTGCACAGTGGTGACTCAGCTCCGCGCTTACAGATTGGTTGATGCAAAGCGACTCTTCCGCAGCCAATCCTGAGCGAGTGTGCAAATTTCCTGCCGTCAGCTGCCATCAGCCTGCGGAAGCCAAGGCTCCCTGCGGAGCTGGTGCGGAGCAGGCGGCTGCGGGGGTTCCATTCTGGGTGCTTTCGGCATTGAAAGGACAGACCGTCGTTCCACGTGGAAATGAACTAGCAGCCTTCCCGCTCCCCCAGATGTAAACATTATGGAACGGTTTAATTAGCTGAAATTTTGGAAGCTCGATCTTTCATATCTCGAAGACTTCTTCCCCTCAGTCAGATGTGATGAACTTGAGAGTTCAGCAGTGACTTCTGTTTGTGGAAGTTGTGGTTTAAACAAGTCCATATGCAAACAAGAAAAAAAGGCAGCACGTCCACTCCTGAGGAATGATATCTTCCCTAGAGAATGTATAGATAATACGTTATAATAACCAGCAAGTTCCCACAAAGAACTGACCAGCTGGTGTTTTAGTTGTATTTTATATTCTTGTTCCTCACCACCTTTTTTTGTTGCTAGTTACCTTCTAGCATTTGGTGAATGTCCTTTGATGTCACTGAGCAGTGGTGCCCCGATTTCAGAGGTAGGAGACTGATACTAAGTTGCAAATGTTTGAAAGCCAGTTGCGTCACATTGTTGCATATCCTCAGTCTGTCAAATTATCTTTTGAAAATCCCCTTGTGGGAGGACAAAAGATCAGGCTGGGTTTTGTAACCTGTAGAAAAACTGAAACGTGGATTGAACGTTTTGCATCGCAAGACATAACTGCAGTGCGGAGCCGGGAGTTGAACTTGATGATCTTTGTGGGTCCCTTTCAGCTCGGGGCGTTCTGTGATTCTGTGATAATAAAACATTTCACAAATGCATGTGAAAATGCAAAATGAAATTTTATGTAAAAATGGAGTTAACTTTTAGAGAAATAAACGTACTCAGTGCTTTAGCTTGTGCTAAAAATCAGCTCTCTTAAGGATGTTGTGTTTTGCTGTTACAGAAATTGGAGCAGCAGTACTTCTGTAGCATACGGAGATCTCACAGCTGAAGTGAAAGCTGATGTTTTGAGTTGTTGATAAAAGTTGAAATCTCTAACACCTTGGTAAGAAGACAGACAGCGTCTACCACTGTTGCTCTCGCTGAGTTCTACTCAAGCAGTTTTACTCAAAGAGTAAAAATGATGATCAAAATGACCGTTACAATTAGTTGAGACAACAAAGCCCTGTTTGCTTCTTGTAGAACAAGATTCTCGCGCAGGGCCTCACGGGCTTTTGTTGCTGGGTAGAATGTGAAGAGCCGCTGTCTGATTGGCTGCTCCATCCAGCCAATCAGAGGCTGGCGCTCGTTCTGCGGGCCGGGCCGAGGCTGCCGCCTGGCTTCCTATGCGGGAGGTGAGGGCGTTTGCGCGGGCGTCTCCCTCTGCGGTGCGCCGGAAAAACTGCAGCTTCTGCTGCAGCGGGAAACGCTGCTCGGTGCAGGAACGGCCACTGCTAGCCCCCGCTCTAAATGCGGCAAAGAAATGAGCTAGAGCCTTAATTAAAGCGAACCTCGGTTTGCTGTATGTAGAGTAGGTGAAATAGGACACGGGGTGATGTAATTTCTCTCAGAGAATAGCACATTCTTCTTTAGGTCTGTTCAGTCAACACTCATGTATTATTAGCCTAAAAGGGAAGAAAATGCATCACCTGTGGTGAGCTAGAAGCAATACTGTTTCACTTATTATATGTCCTCAGCTTTGCTTGTTACGATTTTAACATACTAAGACATGTCCTGCGTACAGCGTGATAATCAGGCAAGCGTTAGCGGCATCGAAAGATACCACTGGCATTGTATTGCAGCGTATGTTCTGGGAAAATGTGTAATGAGCTTATTTTTTCAGCTTTAAAAATAGTTGTTAGGCTTATGACAACTTGCATTAACTTATATTGCTAAAGATAGTTTCAACTGAAAACTGCTTCTTATGAGCTGCTGTTTAAGAGGTAGGTTTTGTGCGTTGCTTTGGTTCTCGGGAACTCTTCCATCTAGAACAGTGCAGTCCTGATCATGAACTGCCTCCATTTCACTGATTTCGCTGTGCTACATTTTAAGTAGACTTGCATACTGAGGCATTGCTTTTCCTGATCAAAGGCTTTTTACTCCCTTTATATAGTTTTTGTGTTTTTGCAAAAGTTTTGCGGTTGCAGTGCTTTTGGCCAGCACTACGTATGCTAGGAATCTTGTGCAAATGCTGTTCTAGACTGATGATCTTATGCAAAGCCCATTGAGCGCGACTGCAGCTTTCTTCCCCCTAGTGTGTTCCCATGACCTTCTCTTTGTCGATTGCCTGTTGCCAGGCAGGATTCAGGCAGCTGCTTGCTGATTGGCTGATACTGAGCAGCTCCTGTGCTGCTCCTATGAGCGCACGATTATAGGCTGGTCCATTGCAGCTAAGCTAATACCTTCCTTTGTTGTTGTAGAGCTGCAATCTCTTTGCAGACTAATAATAACAAGGTATATATAAAAGGATGTGGGGATAAAGCTTTCTGGTTGACTGAAACAGAAGCCTTTTGTGTATTAGCTACACTGGCACATTTTGGTTTTGCCGTGCATTGCATATTTGGTAATGGGAAATATTTGCAGATTTATTATTGGAAGGAGGTGTGTGATGGTGTGTTTGCTTGTCATTCTGAAGTACATATGGCTTTCAAGATTAAAGTGAAGAATGCTTACAGAACAAATATTTACAGTGTTTTGTGTTTCAAAATTAATTATTTTTCTGATGAAATTTATTTAAAAACAAAAACAACCATTCAAAATTTACCAACCTATTTACAGAATTTAACCCTTACCCACTTAGCTCCACGTGCAGCACTCATTGTGTACTGCTCTATACAAATGCCTTTTCTTGAAATAAAAGATAACCCTTCATTGGCTTATGTTCCTCATGACCAAGTCACAAATGTGATGAGTAAAAATGGAGACTACCCAAACATCATATGAATTAAATGTGTAGCAAATGTAGTTAAACTTTAAGTTAATTGTTGAGTTTAAAAGGAAATCATCTAAATACACTGATTTTTAGAACAGTGAGAGTTTTAAGTGTATTTGTGCAAGTCTGAATTCATGTAACCTGCTCTAGAGTTCCCCTCTGAAAGGAAACCACTTTACTGCTTTGAAAGACTGGAAATCAAGATGACTGCTCATTGGCTTGCACGTATACAGCCAAACCTGTTTGAACTGGTTACTGATTTATTTGTTTCTTGTTTTATTCAGCTCTCACATGAGATCTGTTATTTGGCTGCAGTGTGCTCTCTTGTGGGTATGGCTGGAAACATTTTTTTAAGTCTGGTCTGCAGTGATACGTGATACTTAACCAGCATTTAGTTTTCATGTTTTAGTCTCACCTATGTTTATAGTTTTGTAGCTTTTTTTGGATATTCTTTGGTTGCAAAATATTGTGGTATTGAGCTGAAAATATACATGAGTTACTCAAATAACTATCTGACAGTGGAATTTTTTAAGACTTCTTTTTTTAGAGGTTCACTGTAGAATTGTATTAGAGGCTTGTCTTTTTTTGATAATATCATTAGCTGTAAATAAAACACTTTTTTTTTTAATGTATTAGAAACTTAAGCTTGTTACCTTGGTATTTTTGTTCTAAGAAAAAAGGTGCGTCGATTTGGAAAGGTATTGTGATGTTTGAATTTCAATTGCTACTTTGGGCAAATTTGAAAAGGAAGTGTGCTTCATTATACTTTACCGTATTTTATGTTATACATATATAAAAGAATAAAAGATAGTTTAGATAATTAAAGAAACTAGAGCATGCAAATACTGCTTTAAGTTACATTTTATGATTATACTAATGATGCACTTATGATCTTGATTTTAAGTTTTGTGTGAAAATTTTTATTAATCTGTTAAAATATCATTTGGTCACAGTACGATTATGAATTTTGTGGTATGTAAACTTTTAAATACTTTTGAATTCTGTTTAATGCTCATAAAATAAAGCATTGTAATTAGGGAAATCGAACTACTTCTCAATTTTTGAGGGAGAGGCCCTATATCTTTGTAATAGATTCGTAGAAGGCTTACTAGTTAGTTCGCCTATTGTGAGCCCTAAGAAATGTTCAAGGTTAGCCAAGCCTGGGCATTTTTCCCCCCCTGTATTGGCGCTTTGTATCTGTAACATGCATGTTGAAGGGTGTTACACTCATGTAACTGTGAGTATGATGATCAGAACTGTATTATGTGGCAGCCTGATGCATGCTTTTAAAGTGATGTGGAAAAAACACTTCCTTCTTACATTCTCAAGAAGAAGGAAGGGCATATGCTTTCAAAAATTTCATGCTTCTGAAATACATGCTTCTGAAACACGCATGCATCTGAAATAGGTTTTTCTACGCGTTTCCTCACTTCAAGACTGTGTTAAATTGCTGTGTTGTTACTTGTATTCTCTTCTTGAGGAGTATGAGGATATTGTATTGGCATGTAGACAGACTTGAAAAGCTACGGACAACTGATCTGGAGTTTTTATTTTGTGTGACAGGAAGTGGTTATGGGATGAGAGCGTTTCCTAAAAATGAGTAAATTGGTTTTTCAAGTCAGTGTTGCATTTTGCTCCCACTAGTGGCAATAGAGTCATTGTCAGTCATGTCCAGAACCATGTTCAGACATGCAAAAATGCATGTCTTAATGGTAGTATTGTGGGTCTCTAAGCAGTTGATAAAATTTTTGAAGGTTTGATCTCTTGCCAGCATGTGAATGCATCTGTTATTTAAGCGCTGTCAGTTATACAAATACGGGAATTCTAGATTGTCAAGAAAAAGATTGAAATAATGTGGAAGAAAATCTCAGTGTTCATAAGAAATGGAAAACAAAGAGGGAAAAAAAACAACTTATATCTCTTATATCTCTTACCATTACGGTAACTGAGGGTGATAGAGGCCTTGCTCATATAGTACAATATGTTGTGGTTGTAAGATCTAGAGTTTTATCTTAGTAGCTCAACTTGTACCTTAGAGTATGTATTCATCTTACATCTTAAAATATCCTAATTTAGCAACACAGAAATGCTGAATAATTTCCTTCATAAAAGAGCCATTTGGAGTGAACTGGGAAGTATCCGATGAAGGACTACCAAAAAGATAGAAATAGAAACCTAAAGAATCTATGAAGACTCACTGAGAGCTTGACAACTCTTATCTAGTGAAGAGAAGGCTGAAGGACATTCGTGCAGCTGTTTAATTGTTGTAGACAAGCCTGCTTATAAAGAGTGCGGATCCAAACTGTTCCTGCAGTGGTGTAGAATGGTACCAAGGTGCAGTGGCTAAGAGTTACATACAGCATGGGAGGTTCAGGTTGGAAAATATTCCCCAAGAAGGATTAGTACAGCACTGGAACAAGTTACTTTTAGGCCATTGCTTCTTGTCGTATCACTACACACCACTGAGAAGAGCCTAACCTCATCCATTTGCCTCTCACCTCCCTTTAGATATTTATAAACATAAATCAGATTCCCCCTCAATCTTCCTTTCGCCAGGCTGAACAGACCCAGGTTACTCTGTCTTTCCTCATATGGGAGATGCTCCAGGACCTTTATCATCTTTGTGGCCCTCCACTGGACTCTTTTTAGGAGGTCCCTGTCTTTTTAGAACTTTGGCACTCAGAACTGGACACAGAAGTCTAAATGTGGCCAGGGCAGAGTATAGGGGGAGGATCACCTTCCTCAGTCTGCTGGCCACGCTCATATTAATGTACCTCCAGGATACCATTGACCTCCTTGGCTGCAAGAGCATGCTACTGGCTCATGGCCATCCAGATTAGTCAATTAATGCTAAAGTGTTATATAATGTAAGATGTTAGTCTGAACTGGAATAGATGTTGATACCTGTCTCAGTTGATGCAGCTTAATCTTATTCAAATGTGTAAGCACTTGATTCTCAGAGGTGAAATTGTGGACTAGGTGATCTTCAGAGGTCTCTTGTAAAAGAACTACGCTGTTCCATTATAAATTCTTTCAGTATATTGAAATGTTCTTAGTTATTTCATATAAATATTTTTGTCATTTATTCCAGTTGTGGTTGCTTTTGTTTTTGATTTAAACTTGCCTGAAACTCCTGACATTATGTAGATTTAGAAAGGTAAAATAATTATCAACTGATAGGACAAGACAGCTTCTTTTTTGGGAGAAGAGTGTGCTTGCTTTTACATTAGCCCAGTACGCTTTCTAGCTAGAAACTTAATTGTGTCTTTGCTGTAAAAATACTGAGTTGATCAGTCTATGTTACTACATTATGTCATTAAAGTAATTGTGTGATCTCAGTGATCTTTACATGCTTGTATTTATTTAGCATACATAGAAATCTGCACTTGCTTTTCGTGAGGAGAAGCAAAATTTATGCATTTTGTCAGTTGTTTTGGATTTTGTAGCTAGTTATACCAATTTGCTTTAAAATGTGCAAAAAGCAAATTTCAGCTATAGTCTTTCTTTAAAACTCCTGTAATAATAATAATAATAAAATAGTGGCCTTCACAAGTCTTATGGAACTTTTTTTTTTTTAAGGGTCAAGATGGATAGCACAGATGAACCTCAGAAAAAAGTCTTCAAAGCACGAAAAACAATGAGAGCAAGTGATCGACAACAACTTGAGGCTGTCTATAAGGCTAAGGAAGACCTGCTGAAGACAGCTGAAGTTAAACTGTTAAATGGAAAGCATGAGAATGGAGATTCTGATTTAAATTCCCCTTTAAGCAATACAGTCTGTATGGAGGACAAGAGGGAAGTTAATGGCCTAGTGGATTCTAATGAAATTAGTGAAATCAAAAGCCCTGAAAGTAGGTCAGAAAGTATAGTCAGTGACCTAGAACCTAAACCTCTCTCTCCAGAGAATGTTACTTGTGAACAAGATACTGATATTGCATTAGTTTGTGAGACTGAAAGCAGAGTGCTTGGTAGCAATAAAGTTAACTTCCATGAGGAAAATAACATAAAAGATCAATTGGACCAAAGAGAGAGTGACACTCCATCAGAAGGTGAAAATAAATCAAACTGTGATAATAGGTCCTCTTCTGAGGAGAAAGGAAAAATGAATGACGTGACTGTTATTTCTAATTCACCTGTTGAAGAGAAAAAGAAGGCTGGAGAAGTAATTGTTGAAGATTCTATTGGAGAAGAGGCTATCTCTAGCAGTATGGAAACTGACCAGGAACCAAAAAATCAAAGAGATGGCACTGCAGGTCTTTCAGAAACTGTAGCTGAGAAGGCAGTCAATGAGCCAAGTGACAGTATCCTGGAGAATACTGACTCTATGGAAACAGATGAAATTATTCCAATTTTGGAAAAACTAGCCCCTGCTGAAGATGAGATGAGCTGTTTTTCTAAAAGTTCTCTGCTTCCAGTGGATGACACAGCCCCAGATTTAGAAGAGAAGATGGACAACTGTTTGGGTTCACCATTGAAGCAGGAAAGCAATGAAAGTCTGCCAAAAGAGGCTTTCTTAGTACTGTCTGATGAAGAGGATCCTTGTGATGAGAGGGAGCACGCTGAAGTGGTAGTATCAAACAAGTCAGGTCTTCCAGGTAAGAGTTTTTTAAATTGGTAGCTTCGATTCAAGTCTGGGATTTTGTTCATTTACAAAAACGGTATACATTTGACGTGTTTCTAAGTCAATATCTAAGAATGTCAGTCTTTTGGGTATATACAGGGGGATTAAGCAGGCATTTCCTCCTAAGAACAGCTTTGAAGTAATGAATTTTAGGAGCATGTGAAATCCGTATCGGTACCTTTGTAATTGAAGGTGATGAACTGTATTTAGTGAAGTAATAAGTTTTTTAATTTTTACCAGTATTCTTTAGAATTGCTGGTGTGAGCGTTTGTTCTTCCATTAGAGTTCTGAGCAGAAAATAAAGAACTTGAAAGGCATTAAAATGATACTTTATCATAGATAAACTCTTAAAAGCAATACAGAGAGAAGGTCTAGCCAACACAGTTAGTAATATATTACCCCAACCAACGATCAGTATTAATTTTTGCCTTGTTTATGGTATTTTTCTTCCCTGTTGCCATTCCTAAAAAGAAAGAAAAGGAAGTGTTAAGTTGGACTGTTGTCACACACAAGCATTCAATAAATCAAACAGTATTCCAGTTCATACCTTTCTCTCTTGTTTTTTGCATAACTGTTTTTGTTTGAGTATTCTGTTCTGGCAGTGTATATTCCTGTAGTGATTTTAAGTCAGGCTTGTTCTGAATGTAGAGAACTTTCAAACTCTGCATTCAGACTTAAAATATATTATCACACCTACAGATAAAACAGCGTTTTTATATCGTTAAATTATTCTTGTTCTTTCTGTAGTTTGCACTCTCAAGAAGTTGCAGGAAAAAGTAGAACCAATTCACCAGTTCTTTCTTTGTTTGCATGCTCATATAAGCATGTTCATAGGCATAACAAAAGATAGTCTTACCCACTGTTTTTATATAGTCTTGCAATTTGAGGGATGGAATTTGTGGCCTAGAAAGACTGATATTAGCACCAAAAATTATCATCCTAGATATCTTTTGTACCTTCACAGTCCCCCCATCATTCTTTATAAACTGGTGGGAGAGGTGGAAGAATATAAAAGGGAGTAATTGCCTGACATGGTACAGGATTTGTTGGAAAAGAAATGTACTAGTTTATTGTTCCTGAGGAGAAGAAAGGATTTCAGCTTTCTTGAACATGCACATAAATTGTAAGAATGAAAATATGCTGGTAATACAGACATGGCACAAACCCCATTTGTTACAAATTTCTTTCACCAAGTGATGATACTGTTAGAAAGGTTTCAGAAAAAAAACCACAAACCATGTAGATGATATTGCTTTATTTAACTCATAGTGGTTTTATCCGACTTTCATCTGGTGACTATGGCAACTGGTTGACATTTGAAAGCATTTAGTGTATGAAACTGGTACTTCAGTCTTCTCATGCAGTTAGCAGAACCAGCAGGTAAATTCTTGATAATAAACTGATGTTCTCTGATCTCTTGTTGCTATCACACAGTTTTGTATGCATAAGTATTTCTGGGACATGGGGCTCTCTGTCTTACTGTCTCACTTCTGAAAAATGAAACTAATGAGTAATTTATGGATATATTGTCATTGCCCTTTACTTGTAGTTAAAGAAAGCTGTTGCTTCAAACTGCGTTGTCCTTAGCTTTTTATGAAACAATGACCATGCTAAGCCAAATGTATTCGCTCATGCTTGACTGAGTAGGATTTCAAGAGATTTATCAAGCTGTCTTTGTTTATGGGAAGTTAGCACCCATAGTTTCTTACCTCTGTTTTACTGATGATGAAAATGTCTTTCACTAACTTGTAATAGCAGTTTAGGTCTTGAGTAAATAACTGGAGACAGAGAGATGAGAACGTCTTTCTAGCCATGTTTCAGGCTCTTCCTCCTTTTCTGGTGCTAAATTAAAAGGAGAAATAATGGATTCCATAGTCTCTTTAGAGAATTTTATTTGGGTATTAAAATCCGTGTTCCTCCGGAATTGCAAAAGTCTTACCATTGTTTAAAGAAGATCTTCCAGAAGATATTTGGAGGTGGGATGTGGCAAAGGGAAAAGAATACTGTATGTACTTGTGTAGAAGTTGTAGTGCATTATAAGTTCCTTCTGTAAAATGTGTGTAACAAATAAATTAGTGATTGTTGTTCTTATCGCAGTTTAAGGCTTCTCTTATTGGATATGAATGAACTTAGGATAACAAGTTGGCTTTTTTTTTTTTCCCCATCTTAATTGGAAAGAAAATACCTCAACAGGTTTCTAGTTAGAACTCTTTCTCAAAGTAAGGTCAGCTGTGAGATTGGATCAGGCTGCTCAGGACTTGACCCAGTTAGATGAACCTCTCTCAGTAACCTCCTCTAATGTTGGGATTTTTTTCCTTCTGTCACTTGGAGTATCTTTATGCTTACACGTGTTCTCTCTTCCTTTGCCATGAACCTTTACATGGAGACTGACTCCATCTTCTCAGTAGGCACCTTATAGGTATTGAAAAGCTATAATGTCCCGTTAAGCTTTGTGTTCTCTGTGCTAAAGAAGCCCAACTCCCTTAGCTTCCTTCATAGGCCTCAGCCCCTTAACCATCTTTTGCTCCTTGCTGAGAACAGTGACACAATGAGCGCAAAGTAAAACATAATAATCACTTCTGACCATATGCTGCCTATGTGTCCTGATTTCAGGTGGGACAACGTTGATATTTCTATTCCTAGTTTCTGATATGGTGCTATGTTTTGGCTTTGGGAGAGAAGCAATGCTGATAACATGGATATTTTAGTTACTGCTGAGCAGTGGCTGTGCAGGGCCAAGAGCATTTGAACTTCTCATACTGCTCTGCCAGCAAAGGGGAGGAGTTGAGAGCTTGCAAGTTGCTAGGAGGGAACAGAACCAGGACAGTTGACCTAAACTGGCCAAAGGGATTTTCCATACCGTATAATATCATGAGAAGAAACTTTAAAAACTGTGGGGAGTTGGCCGAAGTGGCTGCCACTGCTTGAGGGCTGGCTGGGCATTAGTTGGTGAACAGTAAGCAACTTCATTGTGCATCACTTGTTTTGTAAACGAAAATAATAATAGTAACGATAATAATATGTTTTTTCTGTCTTAGTAAATAGTTTTTTATCTCAACTACTTCGTGGGTTTTTTTCCCCTGATTGTCTTCTCTCCCTCATCCCACTATGAGGGGGGAAGTGAGTGAATGACTTTGTGGTACTTAGCTGCCCACTGGGTAAACCGCAGCACAGTGTTTCTGTGAATACAGCTCAGGATGTTGTTGGCTTCCTTTCGTGCCAGGGCATGCTGCTGTGTCACACTTGGCTTGCTGCCTATGCAAATCCTCAAAGCATAGCTGTTGCCTAGACATGTGGGCCTCAGCCTTCGTGTGCCATTCCAAGGGCTCTCCCTTCCCAGGTGTGTATCTTAGTACTTGTTGAATATGATAATGCGTTTGTCAGCCCATTTCTCCAGCGTGTTTAGGTCATGATGGTTCCTTTGAAAATACAAAGAGAATTCTCAATACATGTAACTTTTTAAAATGTATGAAAACTGTTGTACTTGACGATCTTGAGGGTCTTTTCTAACCTAGATTTTGTGATTCTGAAAACACTTTGACTGTATAAAAGGAATTGAAAAAACCTCTTGACTGTACCTTTGCTTGGACTTTAGGTTGAAGAATGTGTCATGGTGATGTGGATTTTGTGGGTACTGAAACTTCTAACATGGAAATGTACTTAGGCACATAATCACTCCTTCAGTGTGTATGCAGCTCTGCCTTAGGATGATTTTCTGAGTAATAGGCAGTGTTTATGATATACCCTGTAAATTAAAGTGTACATTACTTTGTAATGAGCTTGATGTTATTGCTAGATCAAGATAGGGATCTGACAAGCATGTTGTATTATTCTGGAAGGTTTCTGTGCATAGAAATTTATGTGCAGAGGGTGATGCCATGCTTAGTTTTGTGTCTTAGGAAAATACAGAATAGAAAACATAAAAATCAATATAAATATTTTTACTCTGTGTAATCAAGAGTGAAATAATGTTCATGTAACACACCATTCTGAGAAGTAAATACCTAGAAAGCACACTGAATGCATTTAAGATACTATCAGTGTTCTTGCAATAGCAATATGAGCTTCAGGACTTCAGCAGTTACAGAAGGGCTCACACAAAGAATTGTAATATCCACAGTGGATGTAGAGGATCTGAGGTGGTGATTGATGGAGAACTGTTTTGTTGACACAGTATTCTGTGTGATACAAAGCAGATAAATAGTAAGCAGACCTCTGCCTACTATGTTTCCTGCTCAAAATTCCTTTTTAAATCAGGCTTGTATCTTGCTGCCTTTGGAGTTGCATGTTTTCACAAATTTACAGGTGTTGTTATAAAGTCCATATGACTGTCAGACTTTTCCTTTGCATTGTAGAAAAAAAACTTCCACATATTATTTGCTAGATTCAAGACTACATGGCATACATTAGCCAAACTCTTTATGTAATGATAGTACAGCCCAGGTTAGAAAGGACCTTGAAAGATCATCAGGCTCAACTTTTTGTGGGAAAATAAAGCCTAGATATAAATAAAGCCATTTGCATCTCAGAAACCTCCATTGATGGGAATTCTACCATGTCCTTGGTGATGTTTGCCAATGATTAATAATTAAGAATAATTCTTAAAACAAAACAAAACTTCTCCTGGAATGACTTGTACTCATCTCCCTGTGTCTTCTCCATGTGGCTGCTTGTGAAGAAAGGGCTGCCATTCCCTTTAGGTTACTACGATACTGTGATGAGGTCCTCTCAGAGCTTTCTCTTCTCTTGAGTGAAAAGACCTAATGCCATCAAGCCTTTCCTGACAAGGCAGGTTTTGCAGCCCTTTGATAGTCTTCGTGGCCTTCCTTTGGACCCTTTCCAATCTGTCCGCGTCTTTGAATTGTTGGGGCTAGAACTGAATTATGGTATTCCATGTACAGCTTGACAAACGCTGAGCAGAGTGGGAAGACATAACCATCTGTGTTAGTAATGCTCCTGCGGATACAGCCCAGAATCTGACTGTCCTTCATTGTTGCAGCAGTGCACTACTGACTCATGTTCAACTTGCTGACCAGGATCCCCAGGTCCCTTTCAGCAAGGCTGCTCCACAGTCATACAGATCTTGTCTGTACTGGACTCTTGATGAACTTCCATGCAGACCTGCTCTAACCTGTTATGTCCTCATGAGTATGAAAAGTGCTATTCTGCAACTGTATCATACTAGTAGGAGTATGTAGTGTTTAGTAATTAGAATATCATTTAAAACAGTATCTCCTTTGTGTAAAAACTTTTAGGTAGGATTTCATCAAGGATTACTGCTCCTTACAAGAGGTAGATTTTTATGCTTTCTTGTGATTCTTTTCTGAGCACATCATTTACAGCCACTCTATAAGGAGAACATTGTGGTTACAGGATTATGGCTTAGAGTATTATCGTGCAGTGCAGAGTATTTGCAAATACTCAATATTTGCTGAAGCTTAAACTTATTAATTATTTTTATTTCTAGTTATACACATGTTGGCAGAACTGGCATCCAACCATGCATTCAGTCAGCTACTATGGAGATCTGAATACTTGCAGTTGTAGGAGTTGTTAAAAGGTATTTTCAGCTGTTCAGTGACAGGAAAACGTAGTCGGAAAAAAAAAAAAAAAAAAAAACCAAAGCTGAAGATTTCAGTTCCACAGCAAATAGAGTCAGTTATTAAGATGACTGTGGTAAATACAGTGGTAACATGATATTATCATATTCTTTCTTTTTTTTTTTTTTAAAGATTGCATTCATTACTTCTACTTGTCTGGCATCAGGACGATGAATTTGCAGCTTATCAGTGAAAAATAAGTTATTACTCATTTTTAAAACTGTCCATGTGGTGATTCCTAACTGTAAGAGTTTAGCTGGGATTGTGTTTATAAACCACTTTTAGTCTCTGTATAGAGAGAGTGATGGAAGTTTGTAAGCAGTGAGCTTTCTCAGCCTTGAAATAGCTTTGTAAAACAAAGACAATATCAACAACAGAACAAAAACAGGCGATCAAAACCCACACATACGAAAAAAAACCTTTGGCTTTGAAACTAGGATGCTGTTAAAAGCATTCTAGACGAGTATCTTTCAATGAAATTTCTGTATTTTTGGTTGAACATGTAAAATCTGCGACTTACAGAAAAAGTACTCTTGAACTTTGAGAGTCTCCTTTAGATTCTTAAGTGAATGAGTCCTGTCTCCCAGGTAACAATTATGTGCATGAAATTTATCTGTAGATCTTTAAGTGGTATAGGCACTATGATGCTTCGTTACCTTGAAAGTAAGACAGATTGATTTTGAGAAAATTGTGTGGTTTGAATTGTTATTATTTCTTACATAGATTAATAACATGGGGAAAAAAAAAACCTCATAATTTCAATTTGTGGTTTTCTGATTCCTTTTGCTGATTTATTATGTAACTTTATTTTTAATCATCCAAATAGTGTTCAGGGTACAAGTAGAGTTTAGTGTTAAGAGACTATCAGTATTATTTTTGCAGCCGCAACTTCCTCTAAAAAGGCCTATATAAACTCTGCTGTAATAACTAAATGAAAATAGAAATTGAAGAAGTGTAGCAATCAAGTGTTGTATAACAGAGTTGACTTGTTTTGTTATATTCTAGATCTATTTTAATGTAATGCTAACAGTCAATGCAACTTAATAGTTTTATGTTGTATCTAGCAAGCATAGGAGGCAGCAATACAGCCTGTATGAAACACTGGAAGAAGTCATGGAACATGCAATAAACTTTGATGGAAATTTCTCACTTTATGCAGCTTTCCGGAAGTACTTCCTTGTAAGCTGTGTGGATTTGAGATGTGGTTGATTTTTTTGTTTGTTCATTGTTTTAAAGAACTTTCTGAAATGTAGGTTTTAAGTGCATGGCTTGGGTCAGAAGGGAGCTAAAAGATCCTCTAGTTCCAACCCCCTTGTCATGAGTAGGGTAAATGATTAGATTTAATTTAGGTTGCTTTCTTTTAGTAACAAACATTAAATTAGAATTAATACTTATGAAGAAAAAAGGATCTTAACTTTACCTACCATAAATCTATGGTTGAATTTGCCAGACATAAACATGTTAGTGATTTCCTGCTGAATTTTTATATTTTCTTCCTAAATGTAGCTTTCAGATGTAACTTTGAGGCATTGTGTTGGTTTTAAAGCTGAGCAAATCCAGAAGTGCATCTGTATTGTACAGTAGTTGAGACTTTGTGCTCTAAAGGTATCTTCTGTTTTTTTTTATCTCTACATACTTCCTCTCTCACGTTTCTTTCTCTTCCTTGTTTTGTAAGCATCCTAAGCTCACAAGTCAAGAGGATTCTGTGTGTAACTTTCTGTAGGTCATTGTTAAGTAATGCATGTTTTTTTTTCTTGTGTTTGTAGAAGAGGTGGGAAAAAGTGAGGAAGAGGACAAAGAAAGAGAAGAGGCCCACAAAGAAGAAGAAAAACACACAGAGAGAGGTATGTAATGTTAACACTACTGTTCTTCACTGATGACACTGATGAAACACAGAATCATTGAGGTGTCAAGGATAGCTGAAAGAAGGGTTTCTCATTAAGATCTGAGACAAAATAGGCGTCAGAGACCTTTTCTACTTAATCACTTGCTTCCCTGTCAGCAGTAGGGGGCATATGCTCCCCAGTTAATCTTATGCTACTAATATACTGGTAGAAGGCTCTTATTGCCCTTCATGTCCCTCACCAGGTTGAGCTGCAGGTGGCCATTGACTTTCTTAAACCCATCCTTGCACACTTCATGCTTTTACATTTTTATGAGTTCACCAGTCCCTAGCAGATGGGAATCTCTGTTCCCTGCAGGTAGGGAGTCATCCAGTGTTATGGCTCATGATTTCTGCATCATGCTGCTGAATTGCTTAGGCTCAAATAGTTCAGACGTTTCCCAGGACGGAGCTTCCAGTAATCTGAAATGGCAGTGCTGAAGCAAATCCTTGGTTATCCTGTGCGCCTGCAGGCAGATTGGGAGCCACTGTCCTGGTGCTTCCTACCTTTGTCATTGTTAGAGTTACCATTTTGCAACAGGACAAGCTCTGGCTATGTCCTCTGGTGTAGATGGAGGTTCTGGTTCTTGAAGCTGCAGGATCTTACAGTTCATCCAGACAGTCCCTTTCTAATTAACTCTGATGTTATTCCATCTCCTAACCTCCCTCCATAGCTCCTTTGCTTGGTGACATAACTGTCCCACTAGTTTATACCTCCTGTAGGTAAGAAGTTCTTCTCTTTCTGCTGGTACTGCATACAGAAGGGGAGGCCCAGACAGCCTAGGTGGCTGGAGACTTACAAAGCCGTATCCTCATCTAGGGGAGCTCTCTTTGCATGGAGGCTTGGACATGACAAGGAGAACTGTTTCAGTGGCTGGTGGAGATGATGTCACATGGTAGGTCACCACTGTTGCTGAGCATGGTGACCATGACCACCTTCTGTGCACCCTACTTTGCGAAGTTCTGCAGCTGTTGTTAGCCATGCCCTGGGAGCTGTGCTTTAGGCCCAGCCATTATTTAGGCTTCTTGCTAGTATGTGCTGAGAGGATGTTTGAGTGTCCATAAAGTGTTAACTGGAACATAAGTGCAAAACACCCTTCAACCAAGAATAACTGACGCAACTCACTTGAAGCTGTTATTGTTTCCAAGAGTCACAACTTATCCTTTCCACCAGCAGCAAGCACCCTCAAGTTCTTCAATGATAATCAAGCTGCAGTAAGATTAAATGTAGCCTCTGCTTCAGAACAAATTATTGAACGTATCCTGATAAATAAATAAGTACTTCTTGTATGTTACAAGCTAATTGTTTTATTTCTGAATGGTTCAATTTCTTCTCAAATGACTGACTGGGAGTAGGCAAACATTGTACAGAAGATCCTAGTAAACATGTCTTCAGTAGTCTGTGGATAGTTTTCTAACAGAATTGTAGAGGCTGGAAGGGACCTCTAGAGATCATCTAGTCCAGCCCCCCTGCCAAAGCAGGCTCCCTAGACCAGGTTGCACGGGTAGGCGTCCAGGTGGGTCTTGAACGTCTCCAGAGAAGGAAACACCGCAACCTCTCTGGGCAGCCTGTTCCAGTGCTCCATCACCTTTATTGTGAAGAAGTTCTTATGCACATTTGTGCGGAACTCCCTATGCTTCAGTTTGTGGCCATTTCCCCTCGCCCTATCACCACGCACCGCTGAGAAGAGTCCGGCCTCGTCCTTTTGCCTCCTGCACCTTAGGTATTTATAGACATGGATCAGATCCCTGCTGAGTCTTCTTTTCTCAAGGCTGAATAGACCCAGGTCGATCAGCCTTTCCTCATAAGAGGGGTACTCCAGGCCCTTTATCATCTTTGTGGCCCTCCACTGGACTCTCTCCAGGAGATCCGTCTTTTTTGTGCCAAGGAGCCCAGAACTGGACACAGTAGTCCAGGTGAGGCCTCACCAGGGCAGTGTAGAGGGGAAGGATCACTTCCTTCGACCTGCTGGTCACACTCTTTTTAATGCACCCCAGGATGCCATTGGCCTTCTTGGCCACCAGGGCACACTGCTGGCTCATGGCCAACC